>QGKV02002055.1:27113347-27126886 GCA_003260655.2 Brassica cretica
TTTTTTTTTTTTCCTTTCTCTCCAGCTGCCGCCTCTCTCCTCATCCATCTTCCTCGCGTAAAATCTTTGATCTCTCTGTTCAATTATTGTGTAAATTTGATTTGATCCCAATTCTAAAAATCTTTTCCCCTTTTTTTTTTACAGGGTGCGATCTGGGTAGGTGATACTGAATTAGGGTTGCTGCTGGGGGAGAAGAGGATTTTAGAAGAGAATGGGGGTTATGTCCAGACGGGTTTTACCCGCCTGTGGTAACCTCTGTTTCTTCTGTCCTTCCTTGAGGGCTAGGTCTAGGCATCCCGTTAAACGCTACAAGAAGATGCTCGCTGAGATTTTCCCTCGTAACCAGGTCAACCCTTCTTTTTATATCAGTCAATTGTCTTAAAGTTTCCTCTTTTGGTACTAATGTAGAATCATCTGGTCTTGTTGAAGTTTTTATCTTAATCTTCTTCAAGTTTCATTTTTTTGGTACTAATGAAGATCACCTAGTCTTGTAAAGTTTATATTAATCTTCTTAAAGTTTCAATTTTTTTGGGTGCTAATGATGATCATCTAGATTATTAAGTGTTTTTTTTCCCTTTTTGTTTAGTGATTATTTAGAGAGTAGTCTTGTTGAAGTTTTATACTTGTTGGTTCACTAGATAACTAAGTCGGAATGAATATATACTTGGTTTTGCTACAAGGGCTTCTTCTTAAAGTTTCTTTTTTTTTTTGCACATGTTGTGGTTTGGCAGGAAGCTGAGGCAAATGATAGAAAAATAGGCAAGCTTTGTGAGTATGCGTCAAGGAACCCTTTACGAATCCCAAAGGTGGGGGTTGCATGTTTTTGTGTAGCTGCTCGCTCGGCATACTTCTCTCAGTTTTATTCTCATGTGTTGTTAGTCTTTGCTTTTGACAGATTACAGAGTACCTTGAGCAGAAATGCTACAAAGAATTGCGAAATGGAAACATCGGATCAGTTAAAGTCGTCTTGTGCATTTACAAGAAGTTGCTTTCATCATGTAAGGAGCAGATGTAAGTAGTAGTTTCTTCAAGCTTGCTTATAACTAGTTTATCATATGATACTGAACTCTTTTTTTTTTTTTTTTTTTTTCTTGTAGGCCTCTATTCTCATGTAGTTTGCTAAGCGTTGTCCGAACTCTTTTGGAGCAAACAAGAGACGACGAAGTTCAGATATTAGGTTGCAATACCCTTGTTGACTTTATAAGCTTACAGGTAACATTTGAGCAGTTGCTAGTTGTCTAGCTTGGACTACATAAAATGTCATATGGTAACACATTTGTTTTTAAAAATACAGACTGAGGATTCACACATGTTCAACTTAGAAGGTCTAATCCCTAAGCTTTGTCAACTTGCTCAAGAAATGGGAGATGATGAAAGATCACTTCGTTTACGGTCAGCAGGAATGCAAGCTTTGGCTTTCATGGTAATAAGTTTTTTCTTTTTACTTTTTCATTTGCTTAACTGATAGAAAAAATGTCCTTTAGATTTACACATTTATACATTTCTCAAGTCTCACTCAAAACATATATATATATATATATATAAAAGAATATGTGCAACATGTTACTGGATTATGTTTTTTTTGCTACTAACCAATAGTTATTGCTAGGTGTCTTTTATTGGTGACCATGCCCAACTATCAATGGACTTGGATATGGTGAGTTCTATTACCTCCAGGGCTTATACATACAAGTGTTGGTGCTTTGTAGTTAGATTATTAACTTTTTTTTTCATCTTGAATTAGATTATTTCTGTGATTCTGGAGAATTATATGGATTTAGAGAAGAGCCAAGAAGATACCAATGAAGCTGGTAAAATGGTTTCTTTCAAACATAATCCTGTGACTGACTTTAAGTTGGAAAACATGTAAGGCTTCTCAGAACTTTATTATCACTAGTAATGCATCATGTATTTTTGTTATTTGATTGGTTTTTTTCCGTTGAATCCATTTCAGGGACATTTCGAAGAGCCCTTCATACTGGTCTATGGTGTGCCTCTGCAATATAGCCAAATTAGCAAAGGAAACCACAACTGTTCGTCGTGTTCTTGAACCGCTTCTGAATGCCTTCGACAGTGGAGATTACTGGTCTCCGGATAAGGGCGTTGCCTCTTCTGTTTTATTGTTTCTGCAGTCTCGTCTGGAGGAATCAGGAGAGAACTGTCATGGGCTGGTATCTTCTTTGATCAAGCACTTGGATCATAAGAATGTAATGAAGCAACGAGGAGTTCAAGTTAACATGGTGAATGTAGCTACATGCCTTGCGCTGCATGCTAAGCAGCAAGCTTCAGGAGCTATGACTGCTGTGATAGCTGACTTGATTAAGCACTTGAGGAAATGCGTGCAAAATGCAGCTGAGTCAGATCTGTCTGCTGATGAATCGAAGCAGAACTCTGACCTGCAGGGTGCGTTAGAAAAGTGCATCGCAGAGCTCTCAAATAAGGTTAGTTTTACTTCTTCTTTTTTCTGTGGGTTTGATCCTACCCTCTTCACAAGTACTGTTAATATCATCTTGTATATTATGCATGGTTTTAAAAATCGGTCTAGGCGGTGTTAAAACAATTTTCTTAAAATCCGATTTATACTATTCAAATCGCTTTAAACCATTCTAAATCAGTTTAAATCAATATACAATAAATCGTTAACGTCTAGGCTCTGCCTCCGAATAATCCAACCGTCTAGTCACTAATCCTCTATAAAACGTCTAGTTTCCAGCTAATCCTCTATAAAACGCCTAGTTTCTGCTTAATGATTCGGGAACATTGTTATTATGTCCTAATACATCGGATGTTTCAAAATTGTGGACAATCACATAACTTTGTTCAATTTTTTTGTTTTGTTTTTGCTTTAAGGTTGGGGATGCAGGGCCCATTCTTGATATGTTGGCGGTGGTTCTTGAGACGATATCCACCAATGTACTAATTGCTAGGACCACAGCATCAGTTATTCTCCGTGCTGCACATATAATATCAGTGGTCCCAAATGTTTCTTACCACAAGAAAGTGAGATTTTTTTTTCTTACTGCAACAACTTTTGTTTTGTTATTTGACTATTATTCTGTTCTAACGGATTTACTGTGGTTCTGTACTCCCAGGTATTTCCGGATGCCTTGTTTCACCAACTGCTCCTTGCAATGTCCCACACAGATTATGAAACTAGAGCTGAAGCACACAATGTTTTCTCAGTTCTGCTTCTTCGAACTCTTCTTTTGCCTTGGTCAGACCAACGTAAGGAGGAGGAGAGAGATAAAGTTGAGGAATCCTTAAACAGTGATCTGCGTAAAGATGTAAACCACACATCTCATACAAGTCTTAGTTGTGAGTCCTTGGATCATAGCTTAAATGATGGTGGTATAAAGGTATGAATCATCTAAACCTGTATTTGTGCCGCCTAAGTGTATTTGATTGTGAGCTGCTTATAGTGTTATTTCATGTTTTTGCAGTCGTTATGTTCACTCCGGCTGAGTAGTCACCAAGTAAATATGCTTCTTACATCCCTATGGATCCAAGCGACTTCTACCGAGAACACCCCTGCAAATTTTGAGGCGATGGCTAGCACGTTTAATACCACTATTTTGTTTTCACTAGCAAAGGTTAGTCCACTTATCTTATGCTAAGTTTTAAAAAGACCATAATATATACTTGATGGATCCTCTCTATATAGATTGTAAAGTTTCTCTGATTTGGTGAATGCAAATGGCAGAAATCAAATCACATGGCTCTGGTGCGGTGTTTTCAGCTTGCGTTCTCTCTTCGGAATCTCTCACTGAATCAAGATGGTAAGTTAAAGACTATGATCAATGCTTTTTACATCTATTTAGAAACTACCTAGACTTGATATAATGCAACTCTGACATATTTATTTCTGGTATATGATTCTGAAGGAGGTTGGGAGCTCTCTCGTAGAAGATCGATCTTCACTTTTGCATCACATTTGCTCATTTTCAGTGCCAAGATTTGTAACATACCGGAGCTAATTCCAGTTGTCAAAGAATCTTTAAATGGCCAAATGGTTAGCTTTTTGCTAAATATTGCATCTGTTTTTATTCTCAGTCTTCTAATTGTATGTGCAATTTCATCATGTCATGAATAGGTGGATCCTTATCTTGTACTGGAAGGAGATATAAGACTGCGTGCTGGTTGTTCTGGATTCCCACAGGAAGAAGAAGTGGTAGCACATGGATCTGATAAAGATGATAGTGCTGCTCTCAACTCGTCAGAGATTGTGGAAAATGATAGTCGCCTCAAGGAAATCGTTATCACTCATTTCACATCGAAATTTCAGACATTATCCGAGGTACTTATCCAATTTAAAATTATAATATTGTGTATCATTGATCAAGAAAAAAACATGGTGTATCCATTCATGATGGTTCTGTTGTTTCTGATGGAAGTTGTGTTTCATTATAAAGAAACATTTAGTTTACATATTGTTTTTAGCAATGAAGATATTGTCCTAATGGTGTGTGTTTGGTCAGTGTAATATTCATAAGGAAACAAAAGAAATTAGGATAAACTTGCTGGAGCTTTGCAATGATCTTAACCTTCTTCTGAAGATGTTTTGTGTGTATTGTTCTTAGGAGGAGCAATCAAGTTTGAGAAAGGAGATTCAGTCAGATTTTTCACGAGATGATGCACACCCGCTTGGTGCACCATTGTTCATGGATACACCAGGACCTAGCTCTCCTCTTAATCAAATAGAACTTCCAGCTTTTGAAGAGGTATAGTGACTCTATCAGAAAAACTTGCTTCAGGTGTGTGAGTTCCTAACTGAAATTGCGTTTATTCTTCAGGCTGAGCTTTCAGAAATAGCGGCATTTGAAGAAATTTCACCGGGGGCTAGTGGGAGTCACAGAACGTCGTTATCCACAAACACTAACCCTGTAGATGTTCTGAGTATCAACGAGTTGTTAGAATCGGTAATATACAATACACTCAGTACTTTATACTAATTTGCAAGGTTCTAAAAATAGGTCATAACTCATAACTAAAACATTTTTTTTTAATATTCGATTTATGTGGCTCAAATCGGTTCAAATTATTCTAAATCGGTCTAACTAACCTGGTCTAAATCAATTTAAATTAATGTAAATCGGTTAATTCAATCAAAATGTTGGCAAAAATGCATAAATTTCTCTGATTTTATTTGTATATTTAAATTTTTATAATTCATTAAAATAATTTTATAATTAAACCTAAAATAAAATAAAATATTGAATATAAAAGACCAATATATGATAGAAAAATTGCTAATTTGTGTTGTTTTCTTTTGTAATCCTCTTTTCTCATGTAATTTTGTTTTCATTGGTGATGTGTAGGTATCAGAAACTGCTAGGCAAGTTGCAAGCCTCCCTGTTTCCTCCCTTCCTGTACCTTATGACCAGATGATGAACCAGTGTGAAGCTCTCGTGACGGGTAAGCAGCAGAAGATGTCTGTGCTTCTAAGTTTCAAACCCCAAGCAACCAAAGCTATAACTTTCTCAGAAGAAGATGAAAAGGAGAAGCTCTTTCTTCTCAAGGAGGTGAGATAGAGAGTTTGTTACTCTATTCTGTTTGAAATTAATTTTCCTCTCATCAACTTTAAACTTCGTTTTGGTATTGGTGTTGCAGACAGAAGAAGCTGATGAAGATGATCAGAAGGCACTCACTGTGGCACAAGTCCAACCTCAAGGCCAGTACGCCTTCTGCTCACTTGAAGTGGAACAAAACTCTTTTAGGTTACCGCCTTCAAGCCCCTACGATAAGTTCTTGAAAGCAGCTGGATGTTAAACCCACGGACATTACGTAAAATCTTGCATATATATAGACGACACACGGTATAATATATATATATATATATATATTATCACGTGTAATCATGTGCTTCATATATTCAAATTAGTCACACCTTGGCTCTTGTTGGAAGCAACTATGAATTGATTCATTCCATTTGTAATGTTGTGTGATGTACAAAAAAAAATGTTGTATCATCAAGGAAGCATTTGTTGTTGATTATTTTTTGTTTGTTTGTGGTGAGCTGCGTGTGTTTTGTTCTGTGTTGTACGAATTGGAGTTTGAAACCAGTCTTGTGGTTTGTATCAATGGATTAACAAGTCAAATAAAATGTTAAACCCCGGTACATTCGTAAAATCTTGCATATTCAGTTAGCCACGTCTTGGCTCTTCTTGGAAGCAACTATGGTTAATTCATTCCGTTTGTATGTTGTGATGAGAAAAATGTCTTTGTCTCCAAGAACAGAAGCTTGTTTAAGTCTTACAGAAACTTGAATTGTCTTCTTTGTTTTTATTTTTGTATATTTTGTGTGCAATATCATTGATGTGAAGTGTTCTTTTACTTGTCATGAGCATTAGTGTGTTTTGTTATCTGTTGAAAGAACTTCAAAGAGTCTTGAAAAAAACAAAAAAAAAAACAGATTTTAGTAAATAATTAGATATCATAGCCTTTTCAGATTTTCAGCTTTAGACTGTTATGTCAAATCTCAAATCCAGATTCAAAGACTCCTATCAATTAATCACTTCAGAACTTTTTCAAACACCCTTAATTAAAGAGACATAAATTAGTAATTACAGTCAAACCATATGTAAACGATTGGCGCCTTTTCGAATTTCCATTATTCTCTAAACAAGAAAAAAAAACCTGACCGCATCTTCTCTTCTTATACTAGTTGGGTTTCCCTTCTCTTCCTCACTCTCTCATTCGTTTCCATCGAAAAAAACTTGAAGATTGTGTGTAAATGAATGTTGTCTGACTCAAAGAGAAAGAGGTATCAAGAAGATGAAACTTCATGGCATGCCAGATCCTGTTTCTTCTACTCACTCTGATGTAAACCCTGAGGAGCTACGGACTCTTCTTCTTTCAAGAGCAACATTACTTTCTGAGACTGCATTGAAAGTTCTTCTTTGCAAACGAGATAAGCTTGTAATAACTCTCGCTCTTGATCAAAGATACACATGTACTCTAAAAAAAAGCTCTTCTTCTAAAGGGTTGCTCTCTTCTTCTCTGTGAATGCATGCATGCAGACTCTTGAGCAGCGGTCCATAGAAGATGAGATTGCCAAATGCGATGAACGCATCAAGAACATCAAAGGTTCTTTCCCTCTTTTGCCCCAACTTTGTTTCCACATAAACTTGAATGCTTATCGTACGGATTATACATATATATATAGGTGGTGTGGAGCTGCAACTAGAAACAATACTTGATAGCTGTAACGAGGCATACCCTAGGCGTGGCCTTCAAGAATCTCATGACAAGTCAGCATGTCAGAGCAACAAGAGGCAGAAGCTCTCTGAAGCTCTTCCTCCTACCAAAAGCATGTGTCAGGTAAGTGTTTTGAGAAACTCTTGTGTCTTTGATCATTGCATGTTGAAATAAAAAAAAAAATCATTTTTCTCTTATTTTATTGCAGAAACTTGATGATCTTTGCCTCAATAATAACTGGGTACTACCAAGCTACCATGTGTCTCTATCAGATGGTAAGTTTTTAAGATCACATAGCAAATACATATCCTTTACTAACACAACAACTTACATGTGGATGTTGTTTGCTTTGTCCAAATAGGTGGGTTTGAAGCTGAAGTAAGAATAAAGGAGACTCAGTTCGCTTACACAATTTGTGGAGAAGAAAAGTCAGATGCTGAGGAGGCTAGGGAATCCGCAGCGGCTTGCTTGCTAACCAAGTTACACCAGAACACAACAACAGCCAACGATGTCTTAACAAAGGACCATTTGAGGTTCATGCAAAATCATTGATGTGTTTTATCTGTTTTAAAGCTTGTCAAAGATATAACTTAGCTAAGACTTTCATATTCTGTTGCAGATCTTCTTCTGTCAAAGTAACGAACCCGAGTGCACCCAGTGAGGATCCATTCAAAATGGAGAAGCAGACTAGTCTTCCACTTCCAACAGCAGTTTTGTTACATATATCTCTCTCTCTCTCTCTCTCTCTCTCTCTCTATTTGTAGTCTAGTCTTTGAGATTAATCTTACCACTTTTGGATTGCTGAGTTTGTGCTTTCATTGATATTTTTATATTAGGAACTCGCCGAGGACATATACGCAGCCTTGGAGAGGCTTCGTTCTGATATTGTCAAAGCATCCCCTCACGGTGTCATGTCATATCATATATTTGCGTAAGTTTTAAAAGTTGAAGCTGCTACCAGATCATTATCAATTTTGATCCATGCCCCCTACAAAATATTAATGCTTGTGTGTTTGTGGTGGCAGCAATCCAACGCTTCAGAGGATCAGCAAAAAGATTCCGAGAAACAAAGAGGAACTCCTCAAGATAGATGGCCTCGGGATGTAAGTTTTTTTGGCTTCCAGAAACTCTACTCAGTAATTATCAAAGCAATGAATTAAGAAAAGTTATGTGTATCTTTAAACTTGTGTTCAGGGCTAAAGTAAACAAGTATGGTGATCGGTTGTTGGAAACAATAGAATCAACGATCAATGAATACAACGTAACCAATAAGAAAGGCTTCATGGAGTAAAGTGTTGGGGCATTGAGAAAAAGCTTTATTTTGAGTTTTGAAGGACAAAGATGTGTTAGGAACTGAGGTAAAGAGTAATTACCTCGGTGTAGTTGTGACCACTCTGAAACTTTAGTTTCAAAGACTTTGTAAACTTCGAAGGCCTACTAGATAAACCTTAATGTTCAGTAGATTGCGTAAACTTTTTATTAGATGGTTACTTCTTAATGCATGATCTTATTGGTTGTGTCCAATTCGGTATGGTTTAAACCAATCTGCATGGTAACAAAACCTAACTAATGATTTTAAACCGGATGCTTTAATCTGAACAATCTGTCGGTCCAAGAACAGAAGCAGCTTCAAAGTCATGCAGAAACTTGAATTGTCTCTTTCGTTTTTCTTTGCTTTTTTTTTCATTTCGGCTGCATATGAATATAAAGATTTTATTAGAAATGATCATTTGAATAATTTCTAAAAATTAGATAGACACTACAATTGTGATTTACTATTAAACAATTTTTCACACGATAGTGCCTTGTTTAAGAGATATCATAGCCTTTTCAGGTTTTGAGCTATAAGGCTGTTATGTCAAAATCTTAAATTAAATTAAAAGACTCATATCTATCAATCACTTCAGGAATCTCTTAAATAAAGATAAGATCAACCTACTGTACAAGACTGGAACTCTCTAGATACCCTTTAAAGAGATACAAAATTACAGTTAAACCAAACGTAAACGATTAGAGCCTTTTCGAATTTCCATTATTGTCTAAACAAGAAAAAAAAAAAAAAGAGGAGAAGGAAAAAACACCCTGCCACTGCTGGCTCTTTTCTCCGCTGTACTCGTATAGAAAATAATATCAAGAAGATGAAGCTTAATAGCGTTCCAGCTCATGTTTCTTCTCCTCACTCTAATCTAAACCTTGAGGAGCTACAAACGACTGTTCTTTCCAGAGCAACATCACTTTCCGAGACTGCATTGAAAGTTCTTCTTTGGGAACGAGATAAGCTTGTAATAACTGTAGACTTTGATCAAAGACACACATGTACTTGATTGCTAATAGCATGCATATCNACCCGAGAGGTATCCTTCAAGAATCTCATGACAAGTCAGCATGTCAAAGCAACAAGAGGCCGAAGCCCTCTGAACCTCTTCCTTCTACCAAAAGTATGTGTCAGGTAAGTTTTTGGTTAAACTGTTGAGTCTTTGATCATTTCAGTTTCAAATAAAAAAGATACGTTTCTTCTATTTTATTGCAGAAACTCGATGATATCTGTCTAGAGAATAACTGGGTACTACCAAGCTATCATGTGTCTCTTTCAGATGGTAAGGGTTTGAGATCATATATGGCAAGCTCAGGGCCGGTCCTGGGCAAAGCCTAACGAAACATTGGCCTTAGGTCCCCCCCAAATTTTTAGCTGAACTTTTTTAAAAACCGCCTACGGCCCCATAAATCTCAGGGCCGGCCCTGGGCAAGCTCCTTTGCTAACATAGCAATTTAATTACATGGTGTTGCTTTGTTCAAAAAGGTGGATTCCAAGCTGAAGTAAGAATAAATGAGACTCAGTTCGCACACAGAATTTGTGGAGAGGCAAAGTCAGATGCTGAGGAAGCTAGGGAATCCGCAGCGGCTATCTTGCTTGCTAAATACGTTACACCAGAACACACCAACAGCCAACGATCTCGTACCAGAAGACCATTCAGGTTCTTGCAAAATCATTGC
The DNA here is from genome assembly GCA_003260655.2 of Brassica cretica. Lineage (NCBI taxonomy): Eukaryota > Viridiplantae > Streptophyta > Magnoliopsida > Brassicales > Brassicaceae > Brassica > Brassica cretica. The sequence continues at coordinate 27,123,536 of QGKV02002055.1, forward strand.
TGTGTTTTATCTGTTTTAAGCTTGTTAGATATTAAACGTAGCTAAGAGATTGCGTATGCAGATCCCCATCTTCAGTAAAAGTATTGAAGCCGAGTACACCCGGTGAAACCTCAGAAAAAGATCCATTAACATCAATTGCAACTGGAGATGTGGTATCTCTCTCCATCTCTCTTTGTAATCTAGTCTCATTTTTTCTGCTGAGATTATAATATTATGGCTCATTGATCTTTTTTGTATAGGATCTTACCACCAACTTGTTCTTAGCCTTGAGGAAGCTACGTTCACTTCTTGTCAAAGAATGCCCTGGTGGTGTCATGGGAACTTATATATTCACGTAAGTCTTGATAAAAAGAAAAAACTATTTGTTTGCTTATTTTCTATGAAATATCAATTTGATCCATGCACCTACAAAATACTTGTGTGTTTATAGTGGCAGCAACCCAACGCTTCAGAAGATAAGCACCAAGATTCCGATAAACAAAGAGGAACTCCTCGAGATAGATGGCCTTGGGAAGTAAGTAATTTTTGCTTCCAGAAACTGTACTCAGTAATCATCGAGATAAGAACTCAAACGAGTTTGATTACATATGTGTTAGACTGTTATGTTTAAACTTGCGTTCAGGGACAAAGTAAGTAGGTACGGTGATCGGTTGTTGGAAGTAATAGAATCAACGATCAAGGAGTACTACGCAACCAATAAGAAAAGCTCCATGGAGTAAAAGTATGGGCATGTAGAACGCTTTATTTTGAGTTTTTAAATGATAAAAGATGGGTTGGACATACGTAATAATTAATTACCTATGTGAAATTGCGACTACTCTAATAACTTTTTGTAAACTTTGCTGCATTTTTGTGTAAACTTTGTGTCCTACTAGATAAAATACAAAACTTAATGTTCAGTAGATTACAGAAACTTTTTATGCAATGTTTAGTTCTTCGTAATCTTGTTAACTAGTTGTGTCCAATTCGGTATGGTTTTAACCAATCTGCATGGAAACAAAACCTAATAATTAGTTTTGTATGCGGATGATATAAATGTAAGGGAAAATAACAATCTCAAACCGAACAGAAAGTATGAGAATTTGTTCGAATTTGTCTCATGTCTGTTGTTAAATTACTATAATCGTTTAGCATCTGGTATAACTATCCGCTTACTCGTGTACGGGTTGGATCCATCCGACAACAAAGATGAGAATCAGCAGGCATTGGTGTGTACCCACCACCACGTTCTTCGGTTAAAAGTATCACCATTGATCTTCTCAGTTCTCAAGAAACGTAGTAAAGAGATCAAGACACTTGTCTTCTCAGTTCTGAAACACACCCACTTAGAGCAAATTATGTATACACTATTTGCAAGAAAAGAAACTCCCTAAAGTACCCTCGAAAGAGATACGATATTACATTGAAACAAACCCCAGGGCAGGGAAAACAAAAAGTATTGGCGCCTTTTCGAATTTCTTTCATTATTATTTACACAAAAACACAAAAACACAAAAACAAATGCTTTTTGTGTTAACACACGAAGTAGTCTTTATGAGCTTCTTCCTCTTACTCCTTGTTGTCTCTCTCTGCTTACAAAGCTGACACTTTTCTAAAGTTTCCTCATTTTCCAGAAACGGCAATTAGGGAAATTTCATTACAAAGCGCCTAAAAGGGTTTCCTTTTCCGGTAAAGTTTCACACTTTCTCTTCTTCATTTCAATCGAAATTAACAAAAAAAAAAGATCTCAACTTTATCTTCTCTCTTCGCTACAAGTTTCAGTGCAGTGAATCTTTCTCTTAGAGATTGAGATTATGGAGGAAGCAGACTGCTCTTTACCTGCTTGTCCGACAGAGGACGCCATTAGAGCTTTGTTAGAGAGCTTAGTCGACCCTCTTCTTCCACTCAAGCCTTCTCCAAGTGATGTTCCTTCCAACGCTCTCCGTGAATCTGTGGCTAAGCAGGTGAGTTATGGACTTCAAAAATCTCTAATTTAGACATTTAAGACAATAAAGGTTGTGTCTTTATCTATCTTGGTGTTTGATTTCAGGTTCATGCCGTTGTGTTGCTGTACAATTACTACCACAGAAGAGAGCATCCTCATCTGGAACGCTTGCCTTTTGAGTCGTTCCGTAGCTTGACTACCGTTATGAGACCTGCCCTGCTGCCTCATTTCAAGGAATCTGGAGAAGATGGAGTTTTGGAGAAGGTTGTTGTGGATGCATGCAGCTTATCCATGAGCTTGGATGCGTCTTCAGATTTTTCCACCTTGAAGAAGTGGCCCATAAGGAAAGTTGCAGTCTTGTTAGTTGACTCAAAGAAGACTTGCTGTTATCTGCAACATAGCTCCATCACACAAGGTGTGTGGTCACTACTTGAGAAAACTGCTGCTGCTGAAGGCCATGAAGAGGCTATCTTCCAAAAAGTTGCATTTGCAGCTATTGAGGATGCCACAGGTTAGTAACAATGTTTAGTCATATGGTTACTGTAGTTGCATTATTACTGGAAGTTTCTTTTAACAATTTTGAGTACTTTTCAGGTATTAATCACAAAGACATTGTGATCTTGGAGAGGCATTTAGTACACTCCTTGAGTGAAGAGAAGACAACGGCCAAGTTTTACATAATGAAGTGCACTTCAGAAGATAATTTTCCCGGAGAGTTCCCTGTTGAAGAAGCACTTAATTGGTAAGTAGATTTTTGGCATTGTTAGGAAAGCTATATATTCATTTACAAAATTGATTTCAATATTTAAAGAGTGGCTCATAAGTTTGGCAAGATAGTCTCTTGAACTCGCCTTTACTTCATTAATTGAATGATTGGACAATGAAGTAGCATGCAAGGGTCCTTTATTTGAGAAACTTATAGATTCACTTATTAAAAAATTGACTCAGATTATGTTATTATCTTTCCTTATCAGTTTCTTTTGCTCTTGTCTTCATAAATAGCATGCAGGGTCCTTTGTTTGAGAAGAGCTTCTCTGAATGGTCTACCAATTCCACAGTTGAATACTTTCATATTCTTCCATATGCCAATCTAATAGCAGACTGGTTTTCAAGGTATATGTTCACCCTTTTGTATCTTTGCATCAGTTCTGAGTTTGTTTTGCACCCCTCTTGATTCTTTTCTTTTTCAGGCGAGACGACGCTGAGTTTGTGATAGAGAAAGAAGCAGAAGCTGTATGTGATGAGATGGAAAGCAATGGAAAGGCAGATGAGTCTGATGTTTGTCTGACAGAGCACGCCATTAGAGCTTTGTTAGAGAACTTAGTCGACCCTTTGCTCCCACTCAGACCTTCTCCAACTGATGTTCCTTCCATGGCTCTCAGGGAATCTGTGGCTAAACAGGTGGTTTCTAAAGTCCCTCTCTGTCT
>QGKV02002055.1:27133081-27164491 GCA_003260655.2 Brassica cretica
TGGGTGTGTTGTAAAATAGGAGTGCACCTTGGCATTTTTCACAATGAGATCAACATCTTGCAAGAACGGTGAACAAGTGAGGTACTGCCCAGCATCGACACGCTGTAGCAGAGTAGCCGTATCCATTGGATTTTGAATTATTGAGCGGTAGTTTGGAGCATCCTCGTCAGTAACTGGGAAGTGGAATGCGCTGAATCTTTTATCATATAGTATCCTGCACAACAAAAATATCCCACAAGTTATAATATATATTAAAAAAAACAGTAAAAAGATACAACTAAAACGCGCTCCTCTGGAATATACATAAGATTATGGGTCGAGCAGACACTTTGAATGGATGTTTATTGAAAGTCAAGGCCAATGTACATTTACCTATTGCAAACATCCCTGAGACACATACGCAATCGTCGGAGGGCATGCTGCTCTGCTTCCACCTTGGCCTTTATTTCTGCGGGTTTTGGACCTGTAGGTTCTTTTACAACCTTGGGAAGTTCTGGAAGGGCTTGTGATCCATCAGGTTTGCCATTTAAGCCGGAAATGACTGAGAGAGCAGCTTCAATCAAACGGTCAAAGAACAAAGACCTGTCTTCGCTTGATGGTTTGTCCACAGTATAGCTGAAAGCAAAGTTATACAGTCTAAGAAACTGAGTAGAAAACCACAAGCGTGAATGGACAACCAAAAGAATGAAAAAGTTACACTGATCGATTGTCAAATACTGGCTGGTCTTCAATGTCAGATAATTCATCATAAGATGTAGCAAGTAACAATATGGGCAGATTTGATGGCAATTCTTCTAACAAAGTCAGAAATACAGCCCTAAGCTGTTCATGCGCCTGCAGTCATCAGTATCAAGATCATTAGACTGGCAACTTAAAACTCAATGCAGTTCCTAACACAACCAGTAGGACAACATAATGCGTTACAGTAACTTAGTAAGCAAACATGCGATATTATCTCCCAAAGTAACTGCAGCAAAATGAATTTAGGTAGCAAGAAACACACTTACATTTTCCCACCAATTATTAAACATCGGTATGTAAAGTATTGAAGGTGTTGTCCTCCTAGCTTCAGTAAATATATGTACTAACGCCTCCTCCGGGGTCTTGGCACCAGGATCCGAAAGAAGTGATGGAAGTCCCAGAGAATGAATAGGAAACCTTTCTAGCTCATGTAAAATAGCAGGTCCAAGATGATCCTGTTAAGCTAACAAGTGAATTCAGTTCCCAGTAATAAAGCCTTCTAAGTATAATCACAAGAAACGACAAGCAATTACCAGTCCAACTCCTTCACCACCAAGCAGCAGAAGGCGAGGACGATAAACGAGAGGAATTGCGGATCCAAATGAAAGCATTGACAGCTTGGTGAACTCTGCTGACATGGCTGACGAGGGAAAAATATCTGATATTAAACTCATGGATTTAAGGAGGTGTCGCTGTAAACATGGCAACACAACCGGAGAGAGTGGTCTGGATTGCACGACAGACCCTCTATGGGCAGCAGGAGTTATAGCTGACATTGCCTCTACGAAGTGACTTTTGTCAACTTTAACCAACCCAACATCTATGGCATATTTATCATCACTGGTATAGACTTGTGGATATTTCTCACGAAAAGCACGAATGGCGGCTTCAGTGCACAACGCTTTTAGATCAGCACCACAGTACCCTACACAACTAGCAGCCAGTTCCTCTTTCAGTTCTCTTGTAGGAGGATTCTTCCATTTACGAGTGTGAATATCCAATATTTCAGCTCTTGCTTCGCAGCCTGGTAGAGAAAAAGTGAACTCTCGATCGAATCTACCAGGGCGACGTAATGCTCCATCTATAGCATCTACCCTGTTTGTTGCTCCAATGAGAACAACTTGACCACGTGAGTCAAGCCCATCCATCAGCGCCAGCAAAGTTGAAACAATAGAATTATGTATCTGTTCTTGTTTGCTAGATCTTACAGGAGCAAGACCATCAATTTCATCAAAAAAGATTATCGACGGCTGATTTCGCTGAGCCTCCTCAAAGAGTAGCTTTAGTTGTCTCTCAGCCTCGCCAACCCACTTGCTAAGGACATCAGCACCCTTCCGCATATAAAAGCTAACTTTCTGTCCAGCTTTTGAAGCAGCACATGCCAATGCTCGAGCAATCAGTGTTTTACCAGTGCCTGGAGGACCACACAGTAATACCCCTCTGGGAGGAGTAATGTTGTAACTTGCAAAGAACTCTGGGTACAGCAACGGAAAGAAAACCATTTCCTTCAGATCATTAATGTATTCGGACAGCCCACCAATATCGTCAAAATTTATATCCTCATTAATCTGCAGTGGCTGAATATCTGCACCTCCTTTAGAGCTTGGCCCAGCAGTCTGAACCCCGGAGGTTAATGCAGTTAAACCATCACTCTGGTGACCCCAACCAGAAGCTCCAACATTCAATCCCAATGAACTTGGCCCGTGCATGTCCATACCCCCAAATAGCCAAGGTGGTCCAGATCTGTTTCCACCTCGAGCCCAGGGAATTGCAAGGCCCTGGTCCAATTCATCCACAAGAAGAGAATCATCTGAATCATCTGTTCTTGTAGAGCGGTGGCGCTTGTGAAGTCGAGACCCACCTCTCCTGACATCACTTCCAGCCCTGGTGCCCATGCCTTGATGCAACACTCTCCGAGGAGACCTAGGTTGTTGTTGCTTATTAAATTCTTCTGTAGGCATCCTACGCACTTCATCACGGTTTCGCAGATCATATCTCTTTCTTCCCTCCTGTTCTTCATCAACATCATCATCATCATCACCATCTTCTTCTTCTTCCTCATCTTCGCCATCACCCTCATCTTCTCCATTACCCTCGTCTTCACCCTCAACCTCATTTTCGCCATCATCAGCATCATGGTCATCTAGTTCATTTCCGTTCTCGGTTTCATCTTGGCCATCTTTCTCTTCTGATGTATCTCGATTGGCGCCAGATTCTGTTTTCAGTCGTTTGTTAGCAAGTGTCTTTGAACGACGAGGACGGAGGCCTTCACGTCGTGGTGCCGATTCAGCTTCCATGGTCTTTCTACTTTTTGAAGCTGAGAAATTTCGATGAACTCCATTATTGACCCTACTCCTCGAAGTTCGATATGCTGGACTCTGAAAAAAGATCAGAAAGTTATTATCAGAAGGCATACCACAATACATACAGAAAAGGTTACATAATCAAAGAGGCAGATATCCTGACCATCATATCTTCATCCTCCGCTCCAGTACTGTCAGTATAGTCTTCAAGATTTACAGAACTTCTTCTCTTCCTAGTGGAACGCCTGAGGTCAGACGCATCTGGCTGCACGTCATTAGCAATGTTATCAACATTCTGGTTCAATCAGAGTAATATAAACTGTATGAGGCAAACCCCCATTATCGTTGGACAGTGATAATCACCTTCTTCTGAATGAAAACATCATAGCGGCATAAATAATAGGCACTTCAACCAAAAACTGTCATCTACTTAAACCTCAAAGGGAGAACAAATGCTCTTAATAACACTAAACTTAACAGCACTAACTCCTCTTTCCACTCATTCACATAACTAGACTAAACTACATCCAATGACAAAGGTATTTGATGGTGCTTACCATAGCATTTGAAGCCCGTGCTGGCTTGTTCCCTTTATGAAGCATCTTTGCGATCTGCGAAGCTGCCGTTCTAGTCTTTGTGTTTTTCCTTTTCCTATTATGCACCATGTTCGGTGAGTAGTAATAGCACGAGCGACCATACAATCTAGGCCTCCTCCTAAGCCTATCGCTGCTTCTAACGGGCTTAGCATCCGTCTCATCTCCTTGACTTGATCCTTTCGGATGCATAGAGAAAACGCTAACTAACTCTGATTAACTATCTCCTTCCATAAGCTACAAAACACACACAAGATTCACAAATCACAAGATTCACAAATCACATTTCAAATAGACATGCACTCATACAGATAAACCTCAGAGCACTACAACGAAAGTACCTAATCAAAAACCCTAGAAGCTGGAAGCGATCAGCTCAATCAAATCTAACGATTCTTCCTCAAACGTAGAAGAGATTACTCCTCACGAACAGCTGTAACAGACTGTTTATCCGATTGCATTAGCTTTATAGAACTCAGAACGAGCTAAATCAATTACGATAATGCAAAAAAATCGAGCAAGGCTAAGGGATTGATGATAACGTGGAGACGCGAATACCTGAAGATTGGAGAAGGTGAAAGCAGAGAAAGATCGGGAAAGTGTCAGTGGAGAGAGACTGGAGAATTTTGCAGGTTCGTCTTCGTTTGCTCTTTTTTCTCTTTTTTTTTTTTTCTTCGAGCGTTTTTTTTTTCGGCTGCTGCTTTAATAAAAGTTTCTACCCCGCTCTCTGTTTGGGCTTTGGAATATCTATATCCCTACCTTTCGTAAGCCCGTGGATATTCTCTTACGAGTTTTGATTATTTCGAAACTACTCCNCAGAGAAAGATCGGGAAAGTGTCAGTGGAGAGAGACTGGAGAATTTTGCAGGTTCGTCTTCGTTTGCTCTTTTTTCTCTTTTTTTTTTTTTCTTCGAGCGTTTTTTTTTTCGGCTGCTGCTTTAATAAAAGTTTCTACCCCGCTCTCTGTTTGGGCTTTGGAATATCTATATCCCTACCTTTCGTAAGCCCGTGGATATTCTCTTACGAGTTTTGATTATTTCGAAACTACTCCCCAAACTTTATCATACGTCATTAATTAACCCCAAAACTTTCAGTTCGGTTAATTATACCATTTAAACATCAAGGCATGTCCAACCCCACTCTATTTTCTACTTAAAAATAAAGTTCAAAGTAAAAATACTACAGTGATACTCTATTCTTTATTATATATATAATTGAATAAAAGATAGATTTATTCTAATATAGAGTAACTTGTTTTTTTATTGTGTATCACTTTAAAATAGAGTACCATATCACAACTATATTACAAAATTATTATATTTTAGAGTGAAAATAGGGTGAATACCTTTAAAATAGAGTATACCATGAAAGTATATCACAACTATATTATAAAATTATTTTATTTTAGAATGAAAATACGGTGAACTATTGGAGATGGTGTAATAGCATATCACACTACAAGCAACAGCAAGTGATAGTAGCGAATTAAATTTTAATGACCAACTATATCATCATAATAATTAAGTTTATTCAGAATATAAATATATCATCACAGATTTACAATCTTCAGCAATCTCAGCCTCTTCTTAAGTATCTGATAATCCCTTTAAGACTATTTAAATGCAAAAGGGATGCTCTTGCTCTTGAATTTTCCATAAAGCTATACAATTTATTTTTTACAGAGGACTAATCACAAATGGTTTAAGAAATGATCAAGGAGGAGAATCCAGAGCCACAAAAGCAATTAAACTTCCTTGCTTTTGATAGATTTCGTCAATTTGGATGATTTGATTGGAGTCTCCTTGAAGGCAGAAGGGCAAAGCTCACTGATACTGCACACTCCGCAGCGTGGTCTTAGCGGTGTGCATATCTTTTGTCCAAAACCTACCTGTATGAGTTTCAGACCAAAAAAATGGAGAAGGGGATTCATTGGAGTTCATTATCAATATGTTCATGCATCTCTAAAGTTAGAATCTCACCAAAAGAAAGTTAATAGCGACCCATTCTTCTTTTGGAAGCCATTGTTGCAGAGCTACTCTAGTTTCCTCAGGGGAGGACGTTTTCTGATCAATAGCAAAATAGAAATAGTGACAATGAGCAGACAAAACATGAATCAAAGTTTTAGTAAGTGTTAAAAACCTAATCTCATGTAGCATGTATAAGCATGGTGTTTGAGAAGCACCTGTTTCGTTCCTGGTTTAGTCACCCAACCAAGCCTATTGCAAATGCGATGCACATGTGTGTCTACACATATCCCTTGAACATCATTCCATGCTATATGCAAAACCTATTGCATGACATCACAAGAAACCTTTGAGAACTTTTTAAGACGTGCATCTCTCTTACAAAACAAAACTGACTAGTATTTATAATTTTTATTACCAGATGAGCAATCTTAGGACCGACTCCTGGAAGCGAGAGTAGCTCTTCCAAAGACCTTGGAATGTCACCGTCATATTTCGTGAGACAAATCTTTGCAACTTTCTTCACATTAGTAGCCTTTCTAGTATAGAACCCGACCTAAAAGTAAACGGCAGGTAAGTTTCATATCAAAATTAAGTAATAGAGGCCTTCAATAACAAGAAGTAATATAACAACATACAGTGTAAATCAATTCCCTTATGGTTGATTCATCAGCTTGATCAATGGCCTCAGGAGTGAGAAGGCCATTTAGACGAAGACGTTCTACTGCCGCTGCATATTTAGAAGTCAGATACACACTAGAGTGGTGAAAATTAAGCGTTGTTCCAACATGGGGCTAAGCAGTTCAAAGTGAAAACGCACCACCAGTTACGTGATCTTTAGTCTGACTTGAAAGAAGTGTTCCTATGAGGACATAAAATCTCCTTTCCTAGAGATAAGATAAGAAGCAAAAAATAAAAAACAAGAAGGGCAAAGCCTATTTTGAATTTATGAGATGTAGAAACAATCCAACAGTCAGCTATAGATCAACTACCAGATGAGAGTAAGTAAGATATTATACCTTGGGAGGTAAAAAGCTTCCGGTTCTATCACAATTAACAGGATCAACTGTTGCTTCTTCTGGAGATCTCATTTTTCGAATACCCTCGAGCACCTTTTCCCAGTTCTCAGGTGGTCTGCCTATATACAATATAACATCTTAAGAGCATCCCATTTCCCATTAAGAAAAACAAAGATGCATGCCACTAAGACTAGTATTGTCTCGTGAAGGCCAACCTGCTGTTCTCATTGACGACGATGCAGATGTGCTAGCTTCTGTTGATTTTACATACGAGTTTAGTTTTGACTCCCCTGCAAAATCATTTCATACAAGAACTTCTGCTATCAGTTGGAGCGTAGCCACAACAAGTTTTTCGCTCAGACGCATTATCCTTACTCTTTTTTTTTTTAACTCATCATCAACAATCATTTCACCAATAAACTGGATACACAGACTTGAACCACAAGACATTATCCCACAAATACAAAGGGATGATCTAGTATTACCCTGGATCACTAGTTGGATCCAACGTTACCTAATCAAAGTCCCTTTGTATATATTAAGACATTAAGACATCTAATGAGGAAAGGTACTGTATACGCTAAGACTTACTGGGAGATAAATTTGTCTTCTTGTAAGAAAGATTTTCTATATCTGGTAATACTCCACACAGCTCCTGCATCATTACACAAACGAATAGAAAAAAAGTGAAAGTTATAACATAAGCTTTCTCCTGATTACATGCCAAAATGGGTCAAAGAATTGGCTATAAAGCTCTAAACTTTCAACATCTATCATAGTATTTAGAAATTTTTCAAAAACCCTATTCAACAATGGAAGCAAAGTTACTTTATGGCTACTGCTTGAATCTTTCGCCACAGGCTCCAAAACTTCCTGCTTTAGCCTTTTCCTCCTTAGAGATGGTACTCGACTGGAAGCTCCATTGGCTGATTCTGATATTAAAACAAGCATTGGGTTAAACAATCTACGCAATTCGATCAAAATAACAAAATTCACCACAAACCCTACCTGAATTGGAACGAAGAGTTAGGGATTCTGCGGAGATGGATTTGGAAGACGATCTAGTAGGGTTCATCCGGCGATTCATAGCATTAAAAGCTCGAGCAAAGGTGATGAGAATCATAAGAGCTTTTGCTTTCATTCAAATTCAAATGACCATTTACAAACAAGCTCAAGCTCAAGCTCCTCCATATTAATTGCTTCCATGGGCCGGAACTCGGTAATTTGATTGGGCCCATTTACTTTCTAAGCCTAATTACAAGTTTGATTGGGTCGATATTTTAATAAGGGTTACAAATAATACCCAGATCAACGAATCAGAGAGTTTCGCGCCTTCTTTCAAAAGGAAAATAAAATTACTGTTAAGAAAACATATTAAATTAAGTAATTAGCTAGAGCATGTTTAATGGGAATTCATATTAGGATGGGCTTCTTAGCGGAATATAAGAACCCGTCTTTTAACTTTTAACTAAAAAAACTAAGAACCGGTTATTTAAGAGTCGGTTCTTAGCTTTTTTAGTTAAAAGTTAAGAGACGGATTCTTATATTCCGCTAAGAACCTCACCCTAAGAACTTCCGTTAATTATGCTCTTAGAAGGAGTTCTTATCGGAATATAAGAACCCGTTTCTTAATTTTTAACTAAAAAAGCTAAGAATCAGATCTTAAATTCATATTAGGATGGGCTTCTTAGCGGAATATAAGAACCCGTCTCTTAACTTTTAACTAAAAAAACTAAGAACCGGTTATTTAAGAGTCGGTTCTTAGCTTTTTTAGTTAAAAGTTAAGAGACGGATTCTTATATTCCGCTAAGAACCTCACCCTAAGAACTTCCGTTAATCATGCTCTTAGGAAGGGGTTCTTATCGGAATATAAGAACCCGTTTCTTAATTTTTAACTAAAAAAGCTAAGAACCAGATCTTAAATATATTTAAGATCCAGTTCTTATCTTTTTTAGTTAAAAGTTAAGAGACGAGTTCTTATATTCCGTTAAGAACCTCGCGTTCTCTTTGGACTTCCTTTAAAGGGTTAAGGGAAAGCCGAAAGCGTTAGATCGTGTGGATCCCACCATTGTCTCCGTTATAGCTCGCACCACGAGTGCAAGTGGTAAAAACTCAGCTTTACACAGCAACCGAGTTTTAATATTTTAATCTAAAACATATAGCATTTTTTAAAGCAAAAAAAAAAAGTGTATTCGGTAGGCCTGAAACTTTTATCCGAGATCCGGATTCGATCTGAGATTCAATCTGGATCCGATCTGAAAATCCGAATATCCAGAAGGGCCGAATTCGGATCCAGATAGTAAAATGTTGGATCCGTCAAAGCCGGATCCGGATCCGGATATCTTGATTTTTTAGTCAGGATATCCGGATCCGTAAGTTTTATTAATATCTATTTTAGAAATAGTAATATTTATATATAAAAACTAACTTTTTAATATATTTTCATTTTTATAATAGTATACGTAAATTTTTATGTAAATTTTGTAATATTATACATTGAAATCATTAAAAAAAAAATTTTAATTTTTTTTTAATATTTTTATTTATATTAATATTATTTATTTATTTATTTTAAGGATCTAAATCCGGATCCGGATATCCGCCGGATATTACAATTTTTAGAAGGATATCCGCCATCCGGATATTCGAGAACCCTGGATCCAGATAAAGATAGTAAAATTATGGATCCACCGGATAATGATCCGGATCCGGATACCTTAAAGTCGCCCGGATAACCGATCAGTTCCAGACGTAGGATTCGGTGGAATTTAGTTTTCGTTACTCCTGAAATTCAGTAGGTTCATTTTCAAGAAGAAAAATCTCCTAGCATTTCATTTGTAGATACGCCTGAAAAATGGACATAAATGTAGAAAAAAATGTGGACCATGTATTAAATAATTGTGAGCTCAACAACAATAATGATGTGACTTTGTAATCTTCTCATACCAGCTAAATTATAGAGCGACAAAGACAATAGAACGTGGGTTTGTTGGTCTATATTCATCTTCAGTTATAGGATCTCTCCATTCGTTTTCATTCACGTGTTCCAAGTAGTAACTCTAGCTGTATATATCTTTGGTGTCACAACCATGTCCTTGCGTTGACACCATCAATGGAGGATTAGAATATAAATTTAGAGAGGACAAATCACTCATAAATATAAAAACCAAGGTTAAAATGTAATTTTAGTAAGAGACAGTACCAAAATTTTGGGTATATTACAAAAGAAATTGGAATTTTTGTGGGCAAATGGGACCATCATCGTACACGTACATCCGCTATTGACACCATTATTTCTAAAACCCGAATGAAACATTGGATTTGGCACTTACATTTTTGGAAGTTATATAAATATAAGTTCCTAAATTTTATTTAAAAAGATATTTTTATCAAAGTTTTCAGTAAATAACTATAACCCCGATTTTTCTCACATTTCATACAAAAGGGACTCCTTACAAGTTACAACGTGACAATTATATATTTGCTCATAACATATAGATGGCTCAAAAGCCTGATAAGTGATAACCGCATAACTAGTGGTGCGCATCTATCTACATTTTTAAAACTAATGGCTGATTAACGTGGACATGTGACTTGAGAGTTACGGATGATTGATCATTTAAAAACCGAAAAACTTTCTATAAAATCTTTTCTTATTCTGAAGTAATGATAATTGATACGAAAGTAATTACTTGTGGCCGTGAATTTTGTTATCAATTATTTTTTTGGGCCCCACAAAATTTAATACGACATTTAGTCACGCGAGAAGATGTTACCATCCATCGTCATCATGGACGAACGTACATCCAGCTCATTGCGGCTTCTATAAGTAAACCACATCGGACTCTACATCTCTCTCCCGACAAGACACTAAACTGAAAAGAGATACAGAAAGAAACACAGAGAGGCCCTGACAAGAAAAATAAAACATAACTGAGAAAGAGTGAGTGATGGGTTGTGTTAATCGCGAGTGTTACAAGAAGCTAGAGAGGAAGAAGAGCAATGTTTTGTTGGAAGGTTACGTGGAGACTCTCTCCACGCTGGATAATCAAGACGATCTGACAAGAGCCAAGAGCTTGACTGATGACGATCTTGAAGATCTCAAGGGTTGTCTAGATCTTGGTTTTGGTTTCAGCTACGACGAGATCCCTGAGCTTTGCAACACTCTACCTGCTTTAGAGCTTTGTTATTCCATGAGGCGAAGATTCTCCGACGATAAGAACAATAACAAGTCACCGGAAAGTTCGTCGGTGGACTCTTCTCCTCCGTCGCCTCCGATTGCTAACTGGAAGATATCTAGCCCTGGTAAGTAATCTTATTCATTTAGTTTTGTTGCTTAGTAGTGTTAGTGTGTGAACAAGTGTTAATTAAGTTTGCTTTTTTTTGTTTAACAGGTGATAATCCAGATGATGTGAAAGCTAGGCTCAAGTACTGGGCACAAGCCGTTGCCTGTACTGTCCAGTTGTGCAAGTGAACGTATCATTGTCACGCCTGAACATTAGAGGAGATCCAAGGAAGGCATTGGAAGGTCTGGGACTTAACTAAAACATCTATAGTGATTCTTGACTATAGTTACCATGTATCCTAGTCTAATTACTTTTTATGAACTGAAATAAAGGTATCATTGAATAAAAAAAAACACCAAATTCTTTCTTATTTCTTTGATAGTCTCTGAGAGCTTAACATCTGACAACTAACATCTCACTCACCTGACTAGTTCATGGCCCTACTTAGATAACTAATTTAATATGTTAACTGAGTGTGTTGTTGTGTTTTATGAATGAATATGCCTTAAGCTACAAAGTAAAGCTTAGTACACGTTTACACCAAAAAAAAAAAAAAAAAGCTTAGTACACGTGAGAAATAAAATCTGGATTGTTGTCCTTGTGCAGTGGTGAGAGACTTGTGTGTTATGAGAGCTATCACTATTTGGTAATGGACCTCTCTACTTGTTGAGGTAACTAATGCCAACTTGGAGCTGGATCAACATAACCTTCATCAAGNCAAAAAAAAAAAAAAAAAAGCTTAGTACACGTGAGAAATAAAATCTGGATTGTTGTCCTTGTGCAGTGGTGAGAGACTTGTGTGTTATGAGAGCTATCACTATTTGGTAATGGACCTCTCTACTTGTTGAGGTAACTAATGCCAACTTGGAGCTGGATCAACATAACCTTCATCAAGGCAAATGACATTAATTATTACTATCCTCCAACTCGTTCCATCTTCGTCAATATGGGTTGAAGTTTAACAATCTATGGCTAAATTGCCTATTTTTGTGATGCTCCTTGGAGTGGGAGAAAAAAAAAGAGAAAGATAAATGATTTCAAATGTTATGTATTTCATCTTTTTATCTCGATTACTGTACTAAATTGTGAATAAGTTGATGACTGATTACAATTGATACTAATTATAGCTGCTGTGAAGATGTGTAACTCATTTTCTGGATCTTGAGATTGCGTGTAACTATAAGCTTAAGTAGCTTCTGACTAATGTTACGTGACACATGTTTCAGTCTCCCCATTCTAAAAGCATAGTCCTGAAAGGCTCAAAGTCAGACTTCAATATACATTATAGCCTCTTAATTAATGAAAATTCTGAACATTAGACTCTATGTTCATGCAAGTGTTTGTTTTGGACAAGTTACTACTACTTTTATACCGAGTTAGAATAGCACTGGTTAAGTAATCAATCACATTCTAGCTCCACTCCAAAAATACAAAACTTCAACATAACAAACCAAAAGTAATTAACAAACTTCTCACACAAGGAATCGCCAGCCTCTTCATTTACAATTATGCCTTACTTAAAAGCCCTTTGGGCCAGTCTAACTTAAGTTTAACTTAAAAGCCCTTTGGGCTATACAATTATTAACCTGTTTAATGGGCTTTTGTCCAAGGTGAAGATTAAGTCAATATTAAAAAAAAAAATCGAAAAGTCCACGAAGGCAAATTAAAATACGAAGAAACTGACCAACAAACTGACTCTGATATTTATTTCCTCTCCCAACTTCCTCAGCTCCCTCGTCGCCGTCGCCATCGCCGGCCCGGTGGCTCCTATCATCTCCTCCGCCACACAAAATCAGGCCGATGACGTCATCATCAATCGCCAATTTCTCCATCATCACGCTGATTTCGTTTCTCACGCTCTTTCTCGTCTGCGTCTCTTCGAATCCGGGAGTGTTCAACGTCAAGTACCGTTACCCTAGGCTCCAAGGCTCCCTCAGCGCCCTCAAGGAGCACGACGACAAGCGCCAGCTCACAATTCTCGCCGGCATCGATCTACCTCTCGGCGGAACCGGCCGCCCTGACATCCTAGGGTTCGTGCTCAGCTCGCAATTCTCTTTGATTGAATCCAGTTTTTGATCTCTCTGTTTGATCAATTGAAAGGTTGTATTACGCGAAAATTGGAATCGGAACGCCTGCGAAGAGCTATTACGTGCAAGTAGACACAGGGAGTGATATCATGTGGGTTAACTGTATACAGTGTAGACAGTGTCCAAAAAGAAGCAATCTTGGTGTAAGCATTGACTCTCCTCTTTCAATAGTTGTGTGTGTGTGTGTGGGACGCATTATTTGTGTTTCAAAATGAGTGCGGTTTTATAATTTCAATGCAAAATTTATTGATTTTCTAGTTTTCAATTGGTTGAAATGTGGTTAGTTATATTGGTAATATACAAAATTAAATATTTTTTTGATCTGTGTGTCAAAGTCTAAAACTACAAATAATCTGAAAGCTAGGGAGTAAAAAAATTTGATTTTTTTTTGATATGTTGTAGATTGAGTTGACACTGTACGACATTGAGGAGTCAGAGAGCGCGAAGTTGGTTTCTTGTGATGAGGATTTTTGCTACCAGATTAGTGGCGGCCCTCTCTCTGGCTGTAAAGCTAATATGTCGTGTCCGTATCTTGAGATTTATGGAGATGGGAGCTCTACTGCTGGTTATTTTGTGAAAGACGTTGTGCAGTATGATAGTGTGGCTGGGGATCTTAAGACTAAGACGGCTAATGGGAGTGTCATATTTGGGTAAGTCATCTCGATTGCTACATAGACTTTGCATAGATACTGAAAGAGGACAAGTTTTCCTTTGCTTGTGGTTACTGTTGGTAAAGGCTGTTAAATTGATTAATTGGTGAACAGTTGATAAAGCACATAGGTAGGCCAAACAGATATAAGTTGATTGGTTAGAGAAATAATCTTAAGATTCTGACGGAACTAAGAGTGCTTCCTGGAATCTGTTCTGTGTTTTTTTTTTCAATTCTAAAGTAACATGTGAATATGTTCTCCACCATGTGTGGTAATATTCTCGTAGAGTGAATAAGTTCTACACCATGTATGGTGATATTCTCGTGATTTACTTATTGTTGTTAGGTATGTTTCTGAGCACAGCTTAGTTCACTTCTTTCATACGTATCTTTCAAATCACTAAAATTCTGTAAAAACTATATTCTAGCTGTCCATTTCAATTCTTTATAATTCCTCTTTGCAAGGAAGTTTAATGCCTCTTACATTTCTTAATGTTAATTGTGTTATGATTTTGAAGGTGTGGTGCTAGGCAGTCAGGAGATCTCGACTCTTCTAATGAAGAAGCACTTGACGGAATACTTGGTTTTGGAAAAGCTAATTCCTCAATGATTTCCCAGCTGGCCTCATCTGGAAGAGTGAAAAAGATATTTGCTCATTGCTTAGATGGAAGAAATGGGGGTGGTATATTTGCCATTGGACGTGTGGTACAACCAAAAGTAAACATGACACCATTGGTACCCAATCAGTATGTCTATATTGTTTCCTTTTCAATCATATGCTGGAAATGAAATCGTTGCCTTTCTGGGTAGAAATCTTAGTGAGATACCGGTAGAGCTACCATGCCAATCTAGTTATATTCCTGCTTTAGACTAGTTTTACACGCTTGCTGCTGGGATATAAACCTCTTGGTGGAACATTGTAATAGCTGGAGTGTTTACTTGAAAGAGATTGAATATGCTTGCGTTTACTGATGTGGTGAATGTACTCGATTCTCTAGTTATTTTTCTGTTAATGGACTATCTTCTTTTTTAATTGTAGACCACACTACAATGTCAATATGACAGCAGTTCAAGTTGGTCAGGAGTTTCTAGATATCCCAGCTGATTTATTTCAACCGGGAGATAGAAAAGGAGCAATAATTGATAGTGGTACGACCTTGGCCTATCTTCCAGAGATAATCTACGAACCATTGGTGAAAAAGGTACCTTGCATGAAAAACTTTTAAGTTTTCAAAGAATTTTTTTTTTGTGCAGATTATGTTCTCATATATTTGGATCTTCCTTGTTAGATAACCTCGCAGGAGCCTTCTCTGAAAGTTCACATAGTTGATAAAGATTACAAATGCTTTCAGTACTCTGGAAAGTAAGTTTTATCTCTTGAGTTAATGATTAATACCTGCAAAATCAAGGATTGCATACATTTACACAATGATTTTTCTTATGAAACCACATGTTACCTTTGCTGCCAGAGTTGATGAGGGGTTCCCGAATGTCACTTTCCATTTCGAAAACTCGGTTTTCCTCAGGGTTTATCCTCATGACTATCTGTTCCCTTATGTAAGCATCTTCAGCCTTTTCTAGTTGGTTTGTCGCACCAGGCTACCTATTTCGCCTTGTACTCATGAAAGTAAATTTTTACAGGAAGGAATGTGGTGCATTGGTTGGCAAAATAGTGGAATGCAATCCAGAGATAGGAGAAACATGACACTTTTGGGAGGTACGTTAAGAATACTCACAAACCTTTCTTCACCTCTGATCCTCTTTACCATTAGCAAGCTCTAGATCATGCGTTGTGTCACGTCATCTCTACCATTGTAATTTGTAAATTAAGATCTATAGTTTGCAATGTATTAAACAAAAGCATGACTTAATGACAAACTTTAGTGATTCTTGCACGGTGTTTGAATCAATCCTGGTCGCTCCCTCAATATCTTTCATTCCCTTTGCAGATTTGGTCCTATCAAACAAGCTTGTTCTCTACGATCTTGAAAATCAGCTCATTGGGTGGACTGAGTACAACTGTATGTGATAGACCAAGATTTATGGTTCACAGTTTTTGTGATTTTTTTTTTAATATGAATCACAATTTGTCTTTGTCTTGTCTCTTTGCAGGTTCATCAAGCATCAAAGTAAAAGATGAAGGAACAGGAACAGTTCATCTAGTAGGCTCACATTTTATCTCTTTTGCATTTCCTTTAGATACGTCGTTGCTTTTACTTTTGTTACTCCTTCTCATTACTCTTTTTCTCCTATAGTAGAGACAACTTATAGCTTCTCCTTTGTATATAGATTCAACATATTGATCGCAAATGGTAAAAAGGTGGTCTGGATATAGATAATACAACAGTAGATTGATGAACAAAGAGATCTATTTTTATTGATTTAGAGCATTTTATTGATGGTGCACAAAAAAAAAAGAAGCATTTTATTGATGATTCACTCGCACTGAAACGACCAAGAACGGGGACTCCGAGCAAACTGGTGTGAGTTATAGTTGAAAGAGAGTCTGGATTGGACAAGCCGTCATTGATAGCACAGTTTCCGGCGGAAGAGGAGAGAACACGGAGGAGTGTGGGGTCCACAAGCGACTGAGGAAACCCTTGATATTTCAGACGAAGGTTGATGATTGGACACCTCAACTCTGAACTTTGTTGGTTCTCTCGTCTGCTCCACCGTTGATTCGCTGCTTTTGCTGTCACATTTTTCTCCAAAACCTATACATTTGATCCTCCCTCACATGTCTATATACTATGGTTACAATTCAAAGTTTGAACTTACCTGTTTGAAGAAGCAAGAGAGCAAGAGATGACCAAAGTAAGAACTTGAGAGATATTGACATGCAAGACACACGTAGAGAGAACTACAGAATCATTGAACTCCAAACGTGATAGAAAGTGACATGTGACCATTATGTATACATTACACGCGTTTGTGTGTGTATGTGAAGGAATGAGTCAAGGGGTACTACAACCAGTAGTGGTCACATGCACAGAGAACCAAAAAAGGGTGGAAACAAAGCTAACAGTACAAAGGACTAAAGGAGTGAAGAAGAAAACTATGCATCTCTTATTTCTGACTCAAAACATAACCCCCTGTTCAATCTCTAATCACTGTGCTTACAAATCTATGTTTTTCTACAAATTAATGGGAAACACTAAGTTTTTAGTAGTTGGAACAAAGTTTGTAGTTTTGTAGTTAGGTCAAAAAAAACCTTTCTCTCACAGGCTTTCGTTTTCTTCTATCATTCTCTCAGGCCTCTGTCCACTCTTTTAACTCACAGGGAGTAGCATAAATATTTGCCTGTTGTTCTTGGGCCTCTGCGTCATTAACAACACCTCGACATCTTGGGAAGCCACAGTAACATGCAAGTCGCTCATCAATTGAAAAGAACCTGCAAGTTTGGAGACAAAGAATCAGTACATGATAAAAGAATTTCAAAAGCACCTGAGAAAATAAAGAGCAAGAAGAACCTATAATCGTATGTCAGCTCCTCCAATTTTGCGACATCCCTCTTGGCAAATATTATAATATGATCATCATCATTAACCCTAATAACTCTCGAATAGCAATTTGGCTGTACAGAAAGTAAATCCACAAGTAAAGTGATGATATTGCAGATGCTAACTAAGTCAAATTCAAATACTCGAAAAAGTAGTTGACTATACCTCGCATGAGTGATTGATCAGATGGGCAATGCTCCCTGTCCTTGTTGCATCTATGACCCGCTCATTGTCAATTCTAAACATGTAGGTCCCGGCACCCTATATATATAAAAAAATTTATTATTTGCTAAACTGATATTTTACAATTCAATACTCAACCAAAAGTATCAGAGCACAAAAATTAGTGAATGCAAGTTGGGACGATTTGTAGATACTAACGACACAGTTAAGAATGTTCCAGTGCTCAAGCAAAAAATAAATTAATTAAAATGGTTCTATTGGAGAAAAAGCGCAGATCAATGTGTTAATAAGTAGTTCAAATATTGCTCACAGAATTTTCTATCGAGTATAAAATGTTCAAGGTCAGATACGCACCACCATTGAGTTGTATATAAGATGTTCTCTCTTGTCAGCTATTGAAGGCCTGACGAGTTCTCCAGTGTATTCAATCACCTGCACCCATCCAAATTCACAATATTCTCATGACTGACACTTAGCCATACAAGAATCGACATTTCAAGTTGAGAGTGCTAACCATATCTCCTGCCCTATGTGGAAGCTTTGCAAAGATCCCAAAACCATGAATTCCTGATTTCCCTGTAAAGGTAGTGAACCATTTTAAAGGAAAACGGATCAGAGAAAATTAGTTTTGAAGGAGTAGTAACATCTTTTAGGATTGCTGGTTAAAATGCTTACCGAATGCTAATCTCTTCCTGTATGTTTCCTTCATGTATCTATATTTCTCGGCCATAGATAAAATCTTGCTTGGTGTAATTATCTGAGACACCTTTGAACCACGTATGCGTTCGTACGTTGAAAATTCATGTCGAGAGTATCCACCAACAATATACGGCTGATTTTCAACGAATAATCGTTTTGAAGAGGCACCAGCAAGAGCTTCGGGTTCCTTTCGTCCTCTTCTTCCAAGATAGTTATAAGGCTCTACCAGACACAGAGGAAAACATTGTAAGCAGTTCTACAAGATAAAGCTATAAAATGGCATATAGAGTTCCCCCTTAGATGTGAACATGAATACAAGCAAGCAAAATCTGAAAAAAATACATGAGAATAATGTAAAAGCAACCAGAGAATAATGTAAGATCGATGAAGATAACGAAAAGACACACATTGCCACATGTGAGGTAAGAGAATAACTAGCAACAATTTATTTCAAACAGGTATTGATTAATGCAACTGCATACCAGTTCGAGCACACCCAGATGGATTAGAAGGTGGGACATACTTCGCAGTATTATGAAAAGGTTTGATCATGTACTCTATTTCTAGGTGGTTATTTGATGTTTGTCGATGCCTCTTGCAAAATGAAAGTAGGCGGATGCACTGATCTGCGTCATCCTCCTCCACTGATAGAAGAAAAAGCCTATCCTCATCCGCAAGCTACAAGAATGCAATCATAGCTAAGCTGTGCGGTTGAATAAACGAATAACATATATGAATGAATACAGAATCTCATGATATCCTATAGGATATGAAAGTACCTCAACACAGAGACCAGCAGCTCGTGCGCATAGTGGATGATATGCCACTCGACAAGAACTGTTTGAACACTGAAAATATGCAGCTCATTACTTTTTTCTTCTAAGTGCCAGTAATATTGCTAACATTTTCTTCTCGAAAATACTCTTATGTGAAGGATACACAAAGAATCATTTTATCTTGTCATCAAAAGAAATCTTACTTGGATACAAGCTCCATAAGATACCCCGCAGATGCTGCACAATAACTTCCAACGATCCTATTTCAAATGTTAAGAAAATAGCACAACTGATCAAACGTCATGCGGCTACTAGAAATCATAATATGTTTCGAAGGCCACTGACTCTATCAGAGGCAACAGATGTAAAGGAAACTGAAAATGAAGAACTCAAACCTTATTGACTTTATTAACCCCATCAACGGGTTCCATCTTCTTGACATCCGATAAGCATGTTTCTGAATAATATCACATGGGTTACTGACATATCTTGGAAAATAAAAGCATAATCCATAGTAGAAAGGATATACATCAGAATAATATAAAAAAGGTCAAGAGTGAACCTGGGATCCATATGGCACACGCCAGATGAGCCCAGCGCCCATCAGTTGTCGGCTTCATAGCGCCACCTGATAAATCTTTTGTTAGTCACTGATGAAAGCATAAGACTCCATACCGAACAGGTTTGGTCAAATTACCAACTACTGGACAAAGGCAACATCGTGGAGGAATATCAACAGCGCCAGGACGACACAAGTTGCATAACCACAGAAAACCATCACGGAGTTCCAGCTGCCCATAGCATCTAGTATGGACCTAGTCCAAGATCAACTCTTTAGTATCACCTCGAAGTATGAAGGATACCAGCCACTATAGAGTAGATATCTTAAGTGACATAAGAAAGAAAGATCAATACCATCATTCTACATTTATCACATTGCAGGAACAGATTGTTCTCATATTCCTGCAGTCAAGAGATTCTAAGTCAGAGCTAACTTACTAAAGCGTTCTATATTAAGATAAGCATACAAAATATTTAATCACAAACGAAACATTGTTAACCTCATCCATGTGGCAGACATTGCACTTGTCAATATCTTTCCAGTCAACCCGCACAGGTCGGTAACCAGTAGGATGATCTTGATATTTCCCCGAACTATATTTGCGCTGAGAAACCTTTGAGGTTGGTCTGGATTGTAGTAGCCCCTGCCAGTTAGCTCAAGCCTTATCATAGAGTATCAATAGGAAAGAATAAAATTTCACTAAGAAACTTAAAGTGCAAAGAGATACAAAGAAAGATTTAATGCATATAGCTTGAAGGTCTAAAACTTCCATGAAGATTCCTAATAATGCGTACCTGTACAAGTTTATCAACTTCTGGGTTGGAGAAGCCAAACATATCTGTACCAGATTCATGTAGCCCGTCACCCAACATATCAGGACTATCCGACGCACTCTGAATCTTTTTTATTCTACTGTATATTTTATTCCAGCAGGCAGATGGAGTGTCTCCTTTGAACTGTAAAAAAAATCAAGTATCAATGTAACACATGGCTATAACAAACTTTATATGCACACAAGCATTCCACCTAGAAAACTAACCTGCTCACCGCTATTTGTGGTCACTCTGAAAACAGGGCGAGTCTTTGACTCGGCATCTCTAAGCACTTCCATCTTGTACATGGCAGATGCACCAGGATCTGAAGCAAGAAATTGGGCATATTGATCAACTAATTCAATCAACCAAAACCAGAAACTGCCTGATTAATATAGAAAAGCACGAAAATGAAAAATAATTTACCTTTTAGTGATATGAACTTTCTCATAGCTGTATACCCTTCAGGCCAAGTATGATGACTGTCCTTAAAAAACTCAGAGTCAGTCACGATTCTTCCTGGAAGACAATCGACATACGCCTATGCACAATGAGCAGAGTCCATTCCAACCAAGAATAATACACAAGTTTCATACATTACCAAGATTTATTATCCGCAGATCTCCTATTGTATACAAACAATTTCCAAGTTCCGCTGGTCGCAACCAGACTTCTCCATTTTTTGTGTATTCATCACCAGAGTTTGAGCTGTCCTCTTCTCCACTATTAGTCCTTTCAGAACAGTCAGTATCAGCAACTTTTTGAAGTTGATCCATCCTTCCTGGAAGCTTAAATTCTTTTAGGTACCTGGGTAAGGTCAATTACAGCAATTTCGCACAAGCATGAATGTTGATGTTCAGATAAACATAGGGAAGTAGACTATTTGTAAACAACTTCGATATATTGGCAAATTAAAAATGTAGAATGCCAGTGAAAAGCATGAGAACTTACATTTTTGCTTCTTCCATGGCCTGTTCAAACCGAGGTTGCTTGCACTTCAGGGGAGACCTTGAGAGAAGCCCTTGAAGAAATGATACCGCTTGCTTGGCTTGTATTCTAGACAACCAAATGACAAAATGTCAGCTTCCTCTTGATAAATAGAATGTGTAATAGTTTCAACAATTTCATAGTAACAAAAAACAAGATCTCTAAAGGTCTATGAAGAATTTCTTACCTAGCAAAATCATGAGTGCCGAAAAACTGTACAAGTATTGAGTTTCCTCCAGGTGCCTTGTTGTTGAGACCTTTCCGCTTTACTGTAACAGATTCATCCACAACAATCGCTGGCCACATAGCATGACCTGTCCGGAAAAAGGTAACAAAAAACAGCAGTATCGCTCTCAGTAAGGCATAATTGCTTTTCCAAAAGTTCTTTCGGAAACCAGAGAATGCTTGAAGCTAGGCAAAACATGCTAATCACCACAAAATCCTAACAGAAAACAGTCTGGTAAATTATATGCTTCCTAACAGCAACACGTTTCTTATACCATTAAGGCAGGTTATATATCCCTAAATATTTTCTACAAAAAGTTAAGCAAATAACTGTACAAGCCAACAAGGTTTGGTATAGGGTACACTAACCAGTTAGTTTCGCCCATATGATGTCTCTAGGCTCAAAGTCTTGACACCCCTCAAAAGAAGCAGCCAATACAACCATCTCATCATAATCTTGACCACCGACAGCCACATCATTACTACCAAACTTCAGATCCAGCCTCTCCATCTCTTCACGAGATATTAAATATCTGATCATTTCACGACGAAGAGCTAACTCCTCAACATCTCCATCTCCATATTTAACCTGTAGAGAAAAGAAAAATCCCTTAGATACACCCAAAAACAATGGCATCAGAAAAAGAAGGATACAATAGAGAGAGATAAACTTACAGTATGATGCTTATTCTCTACATTATACCCAATGATAGAACCAGTATACCAATCAGCATCCAATGGCCAAAAAACCTAGAGAGGATACAACAATCAAATGTCAACAGAATAAGCTAAAACACATAACCATAAAGCTTAACCGCTTGCCTTGCATTGCAGTCCAATGAAAGTAGTAGGATCGACCCCATCATAACTTAACCTGAAATACAAATAGAGCACGTGAAACAATGACGTGTCCTATCTAAAACCAACAATTAGGTTAATCTCACTAACCTAATCCATTTCTTAGCTGTAGGGGAAGCTTGGATTAGCTTCTTCCTCTTCGAAGATCCGTTTTGCTTATTAGCGTTGATTCTACATCCTCTCAAAATCGGCGTAGCGGATAAGCTTAACGTAGTCGAATCCACTCCCAGTTTCATCAGCTCGTTGTTACCAATCCTCCTTCTCTTCATCTTCTTCTTATCGTCATCCTCAGGTAGTCGCCTCCGACGGCGGCTGTAGACGCGAACAATCTCCGGTCGGCGCAACTCGAAAGGGAGCTGCTCGGCTTTGACCTTGGTGGAGATCGTCGCATTGTTGGTGGTGTTGACACAGCAGAGTGAAGAGGAGGAGGAAGAGGAGAAGGAGTAGACGCGCTCGAGAGAGGCGTAGCGGAGAGGGAGTTCGGGTTTGATTTGGGTGTCTTCTTCTTCTTCCTCGGGGACACTCGCCATTGAAGAGAGCTCACTCACTCGCTAGCTATTGGTGATGCAATTGAATTGTAATTGGAAAAATTAGGGTTTAAGGAGAAGACGATGAATGATGCGGAGGAGATCTCTTTCCCGCCGGTTAAAATTAGCAGGCCAGATCTGCTCCTCACTCTCCTCAAGTGAATGTAAACAGTTTTGGCTTAAGACTCTGACTAGGTTAGAGTCTTTCTAATTCTTTTAATCAAAATCCACTAATAATTTACTGTAGATTTGAAATTAATTTGGAATAAATATCAAATCAAACCGATAAAGTGAAAGTTATTCAGAAGATTCATTTTTCTAATGCAGGTTCCTTTATCCAAATTCAAATGTTTTTCTTAGCATTTCCAGGTTGATGGAAAGTTATTATTTATTTTTTTTGTCAACGGTTTCATTTCATAAACTCAAAACAGAGAACTTGAATAACAAAGTTATTTAAAATTGAAAAATATTACAAACAAATATGAATATATAATTAAAATATTTTCCAAAATTTAAAAGGAATTGAATTACATTTTTTCTATGAGACAACAATAAGTTGATCAGTTATACAGTGAGAAAGAAAGGAAGAAAATCAAAATAGATTGTGATTTGAGTATCAACTGGAACAGCAAGAGAAACCGGAGCTTTGTTTAGAGTCAGTGTTATCATCGTCCTTAACGAGACTTACCCGACTCACGGTGAGTTTATCTTTGTACGTATCCGAGTTTAGTTGCTTACGGCTTACGTTGTTGTAGATGTCAAGTATGACCTTCTCGAAAGCTATTCTAACGTTAGTTGAATCAAGAGCCGATGTTTCTACAAAGAATAGTCCTTGTGCTTCTGCTAGATCTTTGCCTTCTTCCACGCTCACTGCTCTTATGTTTTCTAGGTCACACTTGTTTCCCACCAGCATTCTAGCCACCGTTGTATCAGAATGAACTTAAAAAGTAGAAGAAACAAATGAACTGGTTTTAGTTCATAGAAAGATATGCCAAAATTTACGGTTGATTTATATGAATAAGCGATGTGCATGTGTACATAATAAACAAGGTTCCTTTATGAACAATGATCAAGACACATGTTAGTGATTACACTCATCTGTTTTTCATTACAATGTTTTAGCATCTTCCTAAGTTTCTAAGTTCTAAAACCATATTTGTGTGATATAACTTTCTCAAGAGGTTAAAGAAGAATCTACTGTTGTGTCCTAAGAACATGATTACTGAGAGATTTTTAGGCTGGGGTTCTTAGCGAAATATAAGAACTCGTCTCTTAATTTTTAACTAAAAAAGGTAAGAACCGGCTCTTAAATAGTTTTTTATATTCTGCTAAAAATCTCATGTCAAGAACCCTCTAATAATTATGCTCTGATAAAAAACCTTCAAAATTTCAAGACAAAGTCCTCCCTTGACCCTTCAGATGTAATAGACTAAATAGTACCTACCGTGATTAGCACTTTAACATCTTAATAGTGTTCTGCCAAAACTAGTTTAAAATATTCCATAATTCTAGTCAACCCTACGACTTTTTGTAGCAAGATCATGTCATAATCTACCACACCGATATTCAATGGAATAATCCGAATGCATCTCATCATCGTCTTCAAATCTATTAATCAGAAACGTATTCAACCAAAAAAAAATGGGCCATGGAACAAAATGGATACTCACTCTTGAGCTCATCGAGCCAACGTCCGACGCTCTCGAAGGTCATCCTGCGGCTAATGTCGTAGACCACGAGTGCACCGACAGCGCCACGGTAATATGCGGATGTAACAGCACGGAAACGCTCCTGGCCGGCAGTGTCCCAAATCTGAGCCTTAACCTCCTTGCCATCAATATCCATGCTCTGAGTCTGAAACTCCACGCCGATCGTTGCTTTGGAATTCGCGCTGAACTCGTTCCTAGCGTACCGTGACAAGAGGTTTGATTTACCGACCGCCGAGTCACCGATAACCACGATCTTGAATAGATATTCTTCTCTTCCTTCGTCGTCTGAATACATCGTTATATCTCCTCCTCCTATCCTCTCTCGTTCTTTTGGTTTCTAGAGAGAGAGAAGTATGAGAGGTTTTAGAGAGAGGAGACGGTGGACGGTGCAACAAGCTGGCAAGAGGACATACTGCGCATTAAGTGCCCGTCTTAATATCATTGACGTTTTCACGTAATTTATAAATTATATATATGATAAAGTATATGTATAGGTAAGAAAATATTAAATAGTCTGTTGAAGAAAATGTATCTTTAATTAAGGTTGAATCTGTTGACCAAAAAAAGTCAAGGTTGAATCTACCTTTGTAACGTGCATACACGCTACTAGTGTATTTTGGTTAGTCGGAAGCCCGATCTCAGCATCTACTAAAAAAACTATGGCCTATTGAGGTTTACGCACCATGACAAAATCCAAATATACAAAACATTTATTCTTGTTTACAACAACTTATAATAATGTCGAAAGATACTAACTACTCCCATAATAAGGATGTTCTTCGCTTTGTTGTTGTTTAGTTAGAAACATAAGTGATTTATTAAGAAGTATAGAACTCGGGTAAGAATTATGTGCTTATGTCTTACTACATGAATTGTGTGCTTGAGGATGCAAATTTTGTTACTTTTGGTATTGTCAGAGAAGTTATAGTAAAGTTAAATTGCTAGCTATCATCCAGACAAATTCAAAATCAAAAATGGATTTTTCTTTTCAAATAAAAAAGTTTATATATTGGATCTATGATCAGGATCAACAGCATACAAAGATTTTTTTTCTAACACTGCATTCATTCAAACCTACAAGGATGAGATACATGGGTGAGAGACAAAGTCAGCAGCAGACATCAGTGTCTCTGAAACAAAGCTGGACAAACCAAAGGTTTCCCATAAACTAAAGCCCTAACAAGGGAAACAACAAGAACAAAGACAAGAACAACACCTAATCAAACTAGAAGAAGTGAGTAACCAGATCAAAATAAACCTTCACCAAAAGTGAACAATAAAACATGATGATTAACAGAGCTTCTTTGAACAAGGCAAAGCGAGGCAGCCATTCTTGGATAAACCTCCGGTTTGCGATTCCTCCTATGGTAAATAGCACATGCAAATGAAAGACCAAAGCTTCTAGCTCCAGGAGACAGAACACGTCATGTTCATGAGTCATCAACCGGAAAACGATGGCGCAGAAGGATAGAAACGCCAATCGAAGCCAAACGGAAGAGAAGATCTCGATCGGATCTTGAGGTTAATGACAAGGAGTGAAACAACTCAGAACCAGTAACAACCAAGCTCAAAAGACTGAGAGGGTTGAAGATCGAGACCTGGTATGAGCCAAAGAAAGCTCAAAATCGACATGCAATTCAATCAAGCCACATACAAGGTTCTTAGACAGAACCAGATCTGAAGGATACAAGTATCCAACTCACTTCGACTAGAAAGATCAACCAAAAGAGAAAGATAAGAGAACAAAAGAAAAGAAACGGACCGGCCCCGACGCTAAGGAAGCAACCGGAGCCGGTAAACCGGCAAAATCAAGCGAAATTTTTTAGAGAGATGGCAGAGGAAAGGTTTCTAGAGAGAATTTCCCCTAATTATTATTGTTGAACAAAGATATAATATGAAAAACAAAGTAAAAACAAATTAATAGCTCATCAGTTAGCTGTTTGGCTTGAGAGATGACCCTTTTCTTCAGTTTCAGAGAGTTTTTGTCTTGAANTGAACAAGGCAAAGCGAGGCAGCCATTCTTGGATAAACCTCCGGTTTGCGATTCCTCCTATGGTAAATAGCACATGCAAATGAAAGACCAAAGCTTCTAGCTCCAGGAGACAGAACACGTCATGTTCATGAGTCATCAACCGGAAAACGATGGCGCAGAAGGATAGAAACGCCAATCGAAGCCAAACGGAAGAGAAGATCTCGATCGGATCTTGAGGTTAATGACAAGGAGTGAAACAACTCAGAACCAGTAACAACCAAGCTCAAAAGACTGAGAGGGTTGAAGATCGAGACCTGGTATGAGCCAAAGAAAGCTCAAAATCGACATGCAATTCAATCAAGCCACATACAAGGTTCTTAGACAGAACCAGATCTGAAGGATACAAGTATCCAACTCACTTCGACTAGAAAGATCAACCAAAAGAGAAAGATAAGAGAACAAAAGAAAAGAAACGGACCGGCCCCGACGCTAAGGAAGCAACCGGAGCCGGTAAACCGGCAAAATCAAGCGAAATTTTTTAGAGAGATGGCAGAGGAAAGGTTTCTAGAGAGAATTTCCCCTAATTATTATTGTTGAACAAAGATATAATATGAAAAACAAAGTAAAAACAAATTAATAGCTCATCAGTTAGCTGTTTGGCTTGAGAGATGACCCTTTTCTTCAGTTTCAGAGAGTTTTTGTCTTGAAGCCTAGACAGTGAAGCGTCGGTTTTAGCTTCTGTATTATCTACTTTCAGGTCCATGGTCTCAGCCTGTGCTTATACTTCTGGTGGCTCAGCCATTTCTACTGTAAGTGTCTCCTCCTCAAGGTTTGAATCATCAAGATCTTCCACAATGTGCTCAGTATCAGATGGAGCTTGGGTTTTAGTTTCTGTATTCTCTACCTTCAGATCCATGGTCTCAGCCTGTGCTTGTGCTTGTGGTGGCTCAGTCATTTCTTCCATAAGCCTATTCAACTCCTCCTCAAGTGAATCATCAAGATAAAGTGATTCCACCACATGCTCAAGCTTTTGCCTTTGTCCTTCCATTTGTGTCATTAGTTGGGGAACACCATGTCTGCATGTATTGTAAACAACGAATATTGTAAAATCCATATATTTAATGTAACTTACAAGTTCACTTACAAGTTTTCTAGTGCACTTTTCATAGCATCTGCAGTTATCTTTAGGGCATTGGCTGTATCAGAAGTTACAATTGCATGCTCTAGTTTTGCTTCGCTGGTTTGAAGAGTTAAGATCTGATTGCTTAGTTGTAAATCATAATCCAGCTTCTGCAAATATTGAAGAGATATAACATCTTAATTAGAGTAAAGTTATTGACAAAAAAATTAGAGTTAAGATACTCCAATCTCTACCACAAAGATGAAATAAAGAGAAGCTCAACCACATGTACAAGCTGAGCCACATGTAGAAGCTGATATCAGGGAGTAAAAGCTAGAGAGTACAGTAGCCAATCTATGCTGAGCTTTGAATATGATTTGTCCATTTTCTCAAACGATGCATTATTGAAATTTCCAAGTTTAAAAAGTTGCATACCATATAACTAAAAATCAGGCGACACACTCAAAGAATTAGGCGATGTGTTCTCTCCATCTAAAATGAATGCTCAAAAAGACTTGGGAGGAGGAAACATCTCCAAAATCTTACTCTCTGGCTAGACAACATATCTCTTGATACAACTTTGAAGCTACAATATTAAATATGTACAAAAAGTGTCCACTGATTTAGGCGGTTTCTATTTAGGCAGAGAAACTGAAAAATAATTCAAGTGTTGTGGAATGAATATCTCATAACCCATAAGTCATCACATTATCATCACGTGAAATAAGTTAATGCATAAAGAAACAAAACAAAAATAATAATTATGAATGGTTAAGGTTGTAATAGTAAATGTGCTTCAGAATTGATGGAATATAAATTAATGGGATAACATGAATGAAATATAGAAAAAATAGAACATAATTCATTCCATTTGTTCTTCGTCAAATTTGTTATGGAATAAATCTCTTTGTATTTTACCTAAAATTATTTTTGGAACTAATAGATTGACTATTTCATTCAAGCTAAAAGTAAGGGTGCAACTGTATTATCAATAATTGGAATGAAATGCTATGTGATGACTTATTCCCTCAATTCCAAAAATAAATTCACCATTTGTCTTGAATGGAATAGAATGATCATTCCATCAATTTTAAAAATAAATTGACAAATTACAAAGAGATCCATAAAAAATTTTGATAAAGAATGAATGGAATGAATCTATTCTATTTTTTCTCTACAATCCATTCATGTTATTCAATTAATTTTCATTCCACCAATTCCTAAACATGTTACCAGTTACAGCCTAAATGGTACTCCATCAGTTCCAAAAAGCTCCATATTAATGTCTATACATTGTTTTTTTTTTGTAATTATGCTACTAAAATGTTGTGAGGTCTATTGTTATTTGCCAGTGATCTTGGCTTTGAGGCAAGAGCATGTCCATTTCTAGATTTCCATGTCAGACACTATTTGTGTGCACCGTAAACATATGGTTGAATTACCATTGACCGGGGAGAAGTATGTGTACCTATATTTACCTCCCTGTCACTTTTTTTTTGTAACCTGATGGTCATTGTGTGATCTGCCATGTTCCCTTTGGGTGATAGATATTTGGGTCGGTCAGCTGTACATTACCTACGTTATTTGTTGTTGCAGTGAGTGTATTTAACTGTACACAGTGCCGTGCGAAGGCTATTAGGGGTCTAAGGCAAAAATAATTTATTTTATATCAAATATGTGTATTAATTTTTTTTAATACGAACCAAAAAATAAATTGTTTTCTTATCTTATATTTTAAAATTATTTTTAAGAAAGTTTAATCTTATGAAAATTAATGGCAAAAGTTATATTTTGGTTACAACTGAAAATTGTATATACAAACTTAAATTATATGCAGGAAAATGTTTTCGACATTTAAAATAAAAAATATACAATGAAATTAATATTCACAAGAACTAAGCAGAAATTGTCATATTATTGAAAAGTATTAAGAGATAATTATAGTTTTTATCATATTATCATACATTGATTATATGATTTATGAATATGGAGGTCCCAAAATGTACTAATGTGAGAGGGGGTCTGGGACCAACGCCCCAAAATTGATAAGGTGAGCACGGCTCTGACCGTACATCACCGCTTTTATTATTTGGTTCTATCATTTTTTTATTTCCTGTATTTTGCTTTCACTAAACAATCAAAATTACTGCCGTGCTAGCTATATCTCAGCCCTGTGGCTGTGAAGATTCTGGCAATCTGAATAGCTTTTGGTCATCGCTGTTCTATCATGCAGGCAGTGAGATTCAGTGTCCTTCTTCTTGAGTCTCTTCACCTCAAGCACAGTGGTACGTAAGCGATTATGTTAACGTTGTATGTATATATCTATGGGTCATGGAGGGCAACCATGATCGTTTTAGCGTTAATGCGTTATTGTTTCTCACACTCTGCTGATTATTTGGTTTTTAACTCAAGTTACATACTATCTTATTAACTTTAGAAAAGATAAATTTTATTTATTAATTGTAAGTACACTTCTAACATTCTTTCAGAAAAATAAGGTATGCTTCCAACATTCCTTGTATGTTAAGTTACTTTTTAAGAAGACAAGAAACTTCGAGATATAAAATTTTCCGTATACAAGTTGATCATCTTTTATAAGAGAGAATTGGTTTTGAGATACAAGGTAGGCTTAATGGGAAACGTTTTCATCTGATCCATAATCACTAGAAACGATTACGATATTCAGAGACCAATCACAGAAATGCACCAAACATCCCGAGAGTTCAAGAAACAAAAACTACCAGTTTTATCTTCTTACAAAGTTCCACTAATTTTGATCTTTTAGGATTGCTAGTTAAAATGCTTACCAAATGCTTATCTCTTCTGTATGTTTCGTTTCCTTCGTGTATCTATACTTCTCGGCCATTGATAAAATCTTGCTTGGAGTAATTATCCGAGACACCTTTGATCCATGTTACGTTGAAAATTCATGTCGAGAGTATCCACCAACAATATACCAGCAAGAGCTTCGGGTTCTTTTCCTCCTCTTCTTCCAAAATAGTTACAAGGCTCTACCAGAAACAGAGGAAAACATGTTAGCAGTTCAGCAATGATAAAGATATAAACTGGCATATAGAGTTCCCCCTTAGATGTGAGTAGGGATGTTAACTACATGGTTAGGGCCCGACCCTCTTTTGTTTATTATAAGCTCAGTCCTATTTTAACCCAGTCCTATTTTAACCCTATTATAATTAAGGGTTAGGGCTGATACCAGGATTAGTTCATTTAATTGAAAAAAATATTTCATTTATTTTTGTTTTTAAATTTTAAAGATAAAACTAGAAAAATTAAGATATGATATGATTCTTTCCTCCAATTTGTTGAGCATCAAAATCAAAAGTTTTCCTGCTAAAATCGCAAAATCGAGTCTTTGCTCCATAACTAAGAATAAAGTTTTTCCGTCAAAAACAAAAATTGTGTTTTTTTCCGCCAAAACCTAATTTGAGTTTTACCGCCAAAACCACAAAATCAAGTTTTTCCGCCAAAACCGCAAAATCGAGTTTTCCCGCAAAAACCGCAAAATCGAGTTTTCCCGTCAAAACCGGCAAATCGAGTTTTCTCGCCAAAACTCTAAAATCGCGTTTTCCCGCCGAAAAAGCAAAATCAAGTTTTCCCGTCAAAACCGGCAAATCGAGTTTTCTCGCCAAAACTGTAAAGTTGCGTTTTCCCACCGAAACAACAAAATCAAATTTTTCCGTCAAAACCGGCAAATCGAGTTTTCTCGCCAAAACTGTAAAATCGCGTTTTCCCGCCGAAACAGCAAAATCAAGTTTTCCCGCAGAAACCGGCAAATCGGGTTTTCCCGCCGAAACCGCAAAATCGAGTTTTTCCGCCAAAAC
>QGKV02002055.1:27170875-27204687 GCA_003260655.2 Brassica cretica
TTTTTTTTCTACATTTATAGAAGATATTTTAGTTTTTGGATTTATTATAAAATAATTTTGAATTTGTACTAACTTTATTATTTAATTTAGCAGATTTAGATTAATTTTTAGCTTTCAAAATCGATTTAAAATGGTTTAAACCGATTTGAGTGGTATAAATAAGATTTTTTTAAAAAAATGTTTTGGATAAGACTGATCTGCCATAACACGCCGTTTAGACCCAACCATGCAGAAAACAGAACATAACAAAACTGTCTCAAATTCAGGTATATATGTTTGGTACCTCCTAGGCCTGAGCGGTTCCTTTCAAATTTGTAAGTGGGAGGGAAAGTGATCAATGCCTCACGCATCCCTTGGAAGACTTTACCAAGCTTCATCTCTTGTCTAAGCTGGTCCATTTCTCTAAGCCAGTCAAAGGATCGCTGCGTAATGAAGTCTCTTGCTTCATCATAGGTTATACCATACAGCCTATAGTTAAAGTCTCCACAAAATGCGATCATGTCTGCTGCTGCTAAATCGGACTTGACTTCTTCAGCGCCAGGACTTGGATTCTGAGAAACAAAGAAACATGTTCATTACAAAGATATAGGAGAAAATAAATGTTGTAGTAACATACAGTGGTAGTCTTTAGTGTATAAGCGGCTGTTGAGGCACCAGCTGCAAGAGAGAGGGCCCATGGCAAACCAGAAGAGTAAAGCAGGCAAAATAAATATGTGGAAAAGCCAAGTGAGCAAGACAAGAACAGGAACAACACCATACCAGCTGCAGCGTTACTTAGGTTTTGTCCTCGTGAGAAGACCATTAACCGGAAAATGTGATTAAAATCCGCGTTTCTGCGGTTAACTGCCTCCAAATGCGCAGCCAAGTGGCAGTTCACGAAGCACATGGTACGGTCATAAACTCTGATTCTCAGACCCACACCACCCTTTTTTAGACAAGTAGGAGATTAATACGTTAAGAATAAAATATGAATTCAGAAATATATTGCAAGTGAGAACACGTTGAAAAATAGTTTTCTTCCTCATTTGCATCTTAACAATCACACAAGAGACATAAAAGACACTGAAGTGCTAAAAGGCATGAGTGTGTGTATAGGCTCCATAATCAGATTTCAAGTAAAAAAAAGTGGAGATAGTGTAAGAGCTACCTTGTTGCCAATGGCACGGCCAAAGCCACATGGGACTGCTGCAACATCAAGATCTCCAACGTGTGTTCTAATCTCCTTCCTCGCCCTAAGCAGAAAATTACAACATGCAAGTAGTTAAACACGGAAAAAAAAAACTTGATTTATGAATGCGTTCGAAAACCGCTGGGACGAAACTAATATTAAATTATGTGGTTTCAGACCTGGAGGATTAGGGATTTGGCCCCAATCTCCTAGTAAAAAAAAATTGTTTACAAAAAAAAAAAAAAACCTCCTAGTAAATAAAAAAAGAAGTCAAAAGGAAAAATGGGAATAAAAACAAGTGTCCCATACATTACTTGATTAATCATGGAAGATAAACAACTGCTTATGGTAGACCTTACAAAACATGCATCATTTCATAACTGAAAACTTCACTTACCAAAGAGATATAAGAAGCCCTGCCAACTGCCTTGAACCCATACGCTCGAAAGTTTTCTTCTCATCAAGTGCTTTCCCAATTGCATCAATCCACCATTGCCCCGCAACACTTCCTTCAAGTCCAACCTACAACCACGATCCAAATAAAAGCTGCCAAACACTCGTTTCTTTCGCCATTTTACATTACAAACAAGCAACATCAAAAGTGTACAAAAAATAAGTTACCGTTTCCTTAGCAGCAGACATGGCAAGGAAACCTGCCCCCATATCCACTTCTTGCAACCCAACAACGACAATACCAACATCTGAAGTGACAGACCCCAGCCACGACATAAGTGCACCGTGTGAAGCCCTTCCTTGACCAACATTCCACGTACCAATCAAAACCCTAACACTGTCTTGTCTTGCGTATAAAGTTTCCTTCTGAGACAACTCCGTTCGGATTATATTATCCAAAGGTCCTGGAGACGCCACGTACCATCCTCTCACTCCACCATGAGTGGCCAAACTAAAAACAAAACCACCACCAGCTGCCAGCTTTATCACAGGCTCATTATGCGAAACCCAGCTTGATACTAAATCTCCATCAAGATCCAAGACCTGGATGTATCCACTCGCATATCCCACGTAGATTCGATCTCCAAAAGTGCAAAAGCACATAACAGCCCTGTGATGATGGTTCACATACCTCAAGCGGGTCCCATCTCCATCCCACTGGACGATTAAGCCACTCATGTTTCCGGTCCAGATTGTTCCGTCTACGGCTAAGATGATGGCTTCTGTTTTCCTTGTGTCTTCCACCACAAACCCTCCTGCGCTTCTTGTGGCGACTCGGCGAACAGCTCCTGCAGCTCCCATTATGGCGTTACGTGATCGCTGTAGAAAGCCCGGTGACTTTTCCTTTTTGGAAGGTGTGGGAAACTTTACTCTCGTCTCGTGGTCACCTTGTTGGCCATGTAGAGGTGGCATGTCCGCACGACACTCAGCTTGCCCCTCGACGTCTAAAACTTTCAAGAGGTCTTTACTCCGAGAATCCCTGCACGGATCAAAAGTGACTAATAGGGACATAACATAAACTGGTCTCCCTATTTAGGCTTGGGCACATTTATCCGGACCGAAAAACCTAACTCAACCAAAATAACCGAAATCGAACCAGATTTCATATATAACCGTACAGATCCTAAATCTTTGGAACTGAAAAACCGAAAACCAAAATACTCTTTAATAATATTTATTTTTTAACCTGAATATCTTAAAAATACTATTTATAAACTAAAATGTCCAAAACCCTGAATTTTTAAATATAATTTTTACCTGAAATATTTAAAATCATCCAAATTACCTGACAATTTTGTTAGAATTATTAGTTATTTAACCTTAAAAAAAAAATTACTATCCATGTTTTTCGAAATTACTCAAAAAACCGGAACCAAACGAGAACTGAATTGAACCAATTTTTTTGGATATTAGCCGGTTCTTAACTTTACTACTTTACTACCCAAACCGAACAGAAAATTGAACCCCGAGTGGCTTTTTCCTAGCTCGAGTGTTTTGGACCGGAAATTTATTGGATCTTCGAAAAGAAACGAAAATGAATTTTTTGAATAATCAAACAGTTTTTAATTTCTAAAACCGAAAACCGAGGCCTAGTACCATTTGGTAGAGAAGATTAAACAAAACCTACCAGATTGAGAATGAGAGTGACTGCACAGCCCACACTTTAGCTCTAACTGAATCGCTTAACAAATACTTGACTTCAGAGGAAGATATGCTGCACGTCCCATTGACAGTAACTTGGCTCCTGAGGTCAATGGGAGACCTCTCTATTAACAAAGCAGCCATGTGTTTCTCTTCCGGTTTAAGCAGAAGAGATTTCTCCAACGACTCCCAAGGCCATATCTTGATCACACCTCCTTCAGAACATGACCACATATCACCTACATCATAAACAAAAACATAAGCATGATGAAAACGAACACCAATGTGCCATTAATCCTCAGAATCCGAGTAAACTAACCATAAGAGCTAATGACAATTGAATTCACAGGACCACGATGAGCTTGCCACGAGATTCGCTCCTTAAAAGGATTTAAATCATCATCAGAACCACAAGGCCTCTGATCCATCTTCCAAGCCCGGATCTTCCCATCTTTGTGCCCACTCCACATAAGCTTGTTGCTTTGGTCAGCCAACAAACACAATGTGGGGGAACTAATAACCGACTCATGGAACGGCGACGTATCCTCATCCCCTCGCCGTACCTGGCCCTCGATCACACTCGCTGGCTCGTACACGTCATCCAAGTTCCAGAACCTCACACCGTTCTCTTGCCCCGCCCATAGCTGCGTCTCCGTACAAGCGATGCTCCTCAAGAACTTCCCCGTCTGCGTCTCTCTCAACGGATGCGGCCTCAGCTCCAGACACGGCGGCCGTCCGGGATGCACCGCCGCGCGCACCGGCACCTTGAAAATGCCGGCACCGCCTCCCGCGCCGATGAACTCCGGGAGCGGCTTGACGTCGTCCTCCCCGACGACGGCGTCGGGAGGAGGCGTGACGACGGCGTAATCCTCGCCTGTGACGGTTCCGTCGCAGACATTGTCGCCGTTTACGACGAGTCCTCCGGTGGAGAACTCGTCGTCGGAGGAGTCGAAATAGACGGCGGCTTCGGCGGCTAAAGCGGCGGATTGAGGGATCTCGTCGAGGCTGTGCTTGCGGCTGCGGCGGATCTGAGGGTGAGGCTTCAGGTCGAATTGGTGACTGAAGGACTGCGTCTTGCGGTGCGGAGGAGCGGGGACGAGCGAGGCCAACGCCGCCTCGTCTTCTCCTTCGATGGTAAGCGTATCCATGGATGATGAGAGGGGGATGATCAGAGGAACTCAAATGATTGGAGAATGAAGAAAAGAATGTGTGAGAGTAGTGAGAGGATGAGAGGAAAGCACGCACGTGGTTGCGGGAGAGAGAGAAGCATGACGACGACGAGAAATGTACGGAAGCGAATGTTCTTTGTTATTCTTGTCTTGATGAGTGTTGTACACGGAAGCGAATGCTTGTCTGAGATAACGATATTTTATTTTATTAAGAAAACGTCGTCGTATCATTCTTCCATTTATAGCTTATGCTTTTATTTATTGTCTTCATGAGTGTTATGTCAACTCAGAAGTTTCCTCACAAATTTTGTCACAACGCTACAAAACCAAAACAGTTGCAATCCCCAACAGTTTTAGGCTTTTTGAATTAAAAAAGTTACTCATTCCTAAAAGATCCATATTTTGGCAAAAACTTTTGTTTCAAAAAGATACATATTTTATATTTTCAATGTAATTTTTATCAACTAATAATGAAAAATTGTGAAGTTCAAAAACATTAATTACATTTTTTAAAATCTTATTGATTTAAAAATATAGGAAATATGCATTTGTAGCTAAGTTTATAGCTAAGTTACATATGAAATATGCATATATTGATAATATTACAAAAAACTATGCATTTTATCTAAATTTTAATATGTTTTATTAAAAAGTGTGAAAATCCTAAAACATTGATCTTTTAGGATCAGAGAGAATATTTATTATTGGTAGATCATGGGATAGCTAGGGATTTTTATTTACTATTGGTAGATCATCAAATAAGAGAATATTTTTTTTGTCAACAATAAGAAATAATATTCAGTTGATAAGATACAAAAGATAAGTATGGTTTCATGAGTTAAATATTTATTTTATGGCGATAATGAATGGATAATTACGAATCGCGTTATTTAAGCTCATATAGGTTAAGGAAAATAGCTCAAAAACACAAATAAAAAGGAAATAATGAAACAAGGTCAAATAAAATTAGGAGGATTGCATCTCTCTGTCTATATATATAAAACTTGTTGCTTACTTTGGCATATTAAGAACCAAAAGTATAGTACAATGTTTTATCTTGATGAACAAACCGCAAATATACTAATTATAATCAGCCAGTCACAGCGTCCGCCCATGAATACTATGAATGCAAAACTCAATACAGTGGTGGGAGCGTCTTCTTCTTCATGTACGACAGATCCAACACCTGAGTGGTTACTGAAGTTGAACGGAGCCGCAAAACTCAATACAGTGGGAGCGTCTTCTTCTTCATGGACGACAGATCCAACACCTGAGTGGTTACTGAAGTTGATGACAGAAAAGAACGGAGCCGAGCTGAAGAAGATCATAGAGAAGGAGCTGAGTGCATCCGATGTTAGCCGAGGTCACGACCGTCTCTCTATGCCTTGCAGCAACATCATTGACTTGGAATTTTTGAGCCCCATGGAACAAAGGATCATAGAAGAAGATGAGGGGAAGAAGCACATGACTGGAGTTGCCGCGAAACTCGTGGTTAAACTTGTGGATTCTCATGTTTTAAAGGAGTTTGATGTGAATTTGAGGAGATGTAGCATGCACAAGACACGGGGGAACCACAGTTTTGTTTACAGTTTGATTAGTTGGAAGCAGGTGGTCGATGATGAAGGCTGCGGTCTAAAGAAAAGCGATAAGATTCGCCTCTGGTCTTTCCACTCTGATGGCAAACTCTATTTTGCTCTCACTACTCTTTCTCCTCCACCTCCTCCACCGTCTAGTGATTCCGGAGACTCCAAACCTGAAGAGATAATCTCTGCTTTAGTGATCGATGACAAGTCTAATGATGACTTGCCACCCAAGTAAGGAAGTGTTGCTTTCAGGGTCTAAGGTTTTTCTCAAATTTATTTTTTCTTAGGGCTTTTTGGGTTTATCTAGATATTTATTATGAATTTTGAGATTTTTAAGCGTGCTTTGATTCTATGAACATTTGATGATATCAATGGTTTAAAGAAGTTTTGGCAATGGTTATATTTAATTTACTATATGTCAAGATTTGTCAAGTGAAACAACATCAGCTAGGACATCCTCAAGATATCTTAACAAACGTTCCTTGTGATTTCTGATTATCCTGTTACGAAACCAAAACAAATACAAAAAGTTGAAGTACACATAAAGAGAATGAAACCTAGTTAGTTTTAGTTCACTTGACGCTGTATTTTTTAAAACCCTCCGATGATCCCTCGGCGTCAAGAAACGTCTGTAGTTTATCCTAGGCAAAGTGATAGTTCTTCTTCAAAGAATTGTTAGTTTAATCTCTCAATTTCGATAAGAATTTGAAAAAGTTATTACTAATGAATTTGCACTTGCATACCGAAGTTACAAACTTCGCTCATGCTTCAAGATAGTATGCTTGTTGACCTCATCCTCTCTTAGGTAATATTAATAAGCATAGTTAAGTTCATTTCAGAACCCTTTTACATTCCGTGATATGTATTGTAATGTATGCATCACCTAAGTTATGATGGAAACCAAAACATCAAGTATTAGTGAAGTCAAAATTTTCAGGACATAATATTAGACTTAGTTACAACAGGTTGTTGTCAATTCAATTATTCAGAAGTTTCCTCACAAATTTTGTCAGAACATTACAAAAAAACACACACACACACCGCGTTGCAATCCTTTAACAGTTTTAGGCTTTTTGAGTTAAAATGTTATTGATTATTGGTAGATCATGGAATACGGATTGTGTTATTTATTATTGGTAGATGATCAGATGAGAAATAATATTCAGTTGATAAGATTTAAAACATAAGAATGATTTTTTGAGTTATAATTCAGCAACAAGAGCCTTACTTCAATAGGGTTTGAGTAAGAACCAAAAGGGAAAATTACTCGCAAGAATGAGCAACATCAAAGAGAGATGTAAGTAACCCAAATGATCAAGACTCCATAAGCCTATCCATTATGAGCTTCAAGACTGCTGGTGCATCAACCGTCACTGCCACTTTTACCGATGGTTTGTCAGTCCACTCGGTCACTTCCTCAAACCTGGTTCACATCACATGATTTCGGTGACCACAAATATAAGTCCTAAGTTTTTTCTTTCTAATCTTCTTTACACAATTGGTTATGTAAACATTCTCTCTACTATATAGAACTTTTTTCATGAATCATACCTTTTTCGATTGTTGTACAGTAAAGTGAGTCCTCTAGTGATACCGTTAGTTTGCACTCTAACAACTCCTTCAGTATAAGTGAATAGAGAAGGAAGGAAAGCCGCAAGTATCGTTGTAGGATCATGAAGATAAACACCTACCGTGGAAAACAAGTTAACATAAGACCATTTAAACGCATAAGCTTTGTTACTTTTAAAATCTTACAGAAAAAAATTATCAAATCATACCTTCAATCTCATAAGCGTCAAGATGATAAGAATAGTACACACCAAGGATTTTACAGAGGTATTTAGCTAATTTCCCGTTCGATGCTGCCAATTTGTCCCTATCATCAGCTAAATCAAGCAGAAACACAGCCAAAAAAAAACAAGAAGTTCAGATGATAAGAAAAAATGTTATAAAAACATTTGTATACACCAAAGCAGGCAAAAAGATTTTCCAAATAACCTGTCATAATAACTTGATGAGTCACGTTGATTCCCACAGCAATCACATCAGCACCACATGTGAACACAATATCCGCAGCTTCTGGATCACCAAAAATCTACACGAGAAGATAGTGGGTGATATATAAACTAGTCACTAATGTGTATTATGGTAATGAATGAAAGAACCTACATTAGCTTCTGATGCTGGATTTACATTTCCATTTACTGCGAAAGCTCCACCAAGAAGAACAATTTGTCCAACATTTTTGGAAAACTCAGGATCAAGCTGAATAGCCTGCATCAAGGTAATAAAGTCTTAAATGAGATAGTGTGATATAGAGATAAGTAAGAACTAAATAAATGAGCATGAGAGAGTCTGACCAGCGCTATATTTGTGAGAGGTCCCAAAGCAACAACAGTGATTTCACCAGGGTGCAGCTTA
This sequence comes from Brassica cretica, assembly GCA_003260655.2. Taxonomy (NCBI): domain Eukaryota; kingdom Viridiplantae; phylum Streptophyta; class Magnoliopsida; order Brassicales; family Brassicaceae; genus Brassica; species Brassica cretica. Next base: position 27,179,311 of record QGKV02002055.1, read on the forward strand.
GCTTGTTCAGCTAAGAACTCAGGTGCAGATTTTTCAATTGGCTTCCCTTTAGGTGGAGGGAAGTTTTGGTTGCCAAGCCCATCTTTACCGTGAACGAAGTCAGCTATTCGAAGCTTTGTGCCGTTCTTTAACAATTATTAAAGGCACAGAGATATGAGAAAGTGATCAAAGATGGTGTCATTCAGTATGTAAAGGACATAAAAGTTGAAACATACCATGATAGTTTTATGTGTTCCTTCAGCTACAGGAATGTCTGTCCTACCCGCAACTTCCAACTAGTAGATTCACACAAAATATGCTTACGTCATCTTATCATATAGTCATTATGAGATCCAAAAGTGAAGAGAATAAAGGATACCAAATGCAAGGCGTTAAGAGTGGCGAGAGTGGTGTAGACGTTGCCATAGATAGTAGTGAGTCCAATGACATCAACTTCTGGTGAGTTTAGAGCCACGAATATCGCCATTGCATCATCTACACATATCATCAAATCCAGTGAAAGAAAAACTAATGGATCCATCACAGATCTTCAAATTTTTCGTAAAACCCAGATTTTGAATCAGTAAACTCTTGGTTCTATGTAAAGGATCAGTAAAAAAGACAAACTTTTGAAAATTCTAGAAGATCCAAAAGACAGAAACAGAGACTATTCATTGAGAGAGGCTTTACACAGTAATCTGAATCGAATCCAATGAAAAGAAATCTTTTTTTTTTTTTAAAGAGGGGATGAGAATAAACCGATTCCAGGATCAGTATCGATGATAATCTTCTTGCGCTGCTCTCCCACCATCGCCACCGAACTTGAGCACGGTAAAAGACAGACAGTGGATCCAAACAGAAATATTTACACTAAAAGTCAGTTTTTGAGTTTATTATTTCACTCTAGGACAGATTCAACTACCAACACACTTTTTCTATCATCTCAACACTTTCTCTCATCTTCCCAGCGTATGAAAACTCATTACTACCCTTTTCCACTATCTCTCTTTTAAATCTAACAAAAGTACAAAAAAACGAATTATGTGGCCATAAATCAATCTCTTTTTCTCCTTCTCTTTCCTTATCTCTTAAATTTTTTTCTTGTCTTTCTCATACAATTTTTTTTTCTGTAAAACAAATCATGCTGAGAAGAAGATGAAGATTATGATAAAGATGAAAAACACACGACGATGGAGTTCGATTTTGCAACCCTTAGTCGGTCTCATATAGAACCAGTAGAAGAATAAGATGAGGAAAGAGAGGATGACAGAGTTGATGATGACGACGGCGACGACAATGAGAACAAAGACGATGACGGCAAAGGATGACGAAGGTAAATGTGAGGTATGATTCTGAGATAATAAGTTTGTATGGAATCATCGGCATCAACGTTTGGAATCCTCGACTCATCATCCACCGTGGATTTAACCATCGTTCCGGTGATGGATAGATAACTTCGATGAACTCGGTTTGTGCATATGGCTTCTTCCTTATAATTTCAATGAAGCGGTTATGACTGAACAGAAATCTAATGAGTTCTTGTCTTCTGATTAAAATTTCAACGAAGCGGTTATGACTGAACTGAACAACGACTCCGGCTGTCATTGTTAAAAGTGTAAAGATTTGTAATTTTTAAATGCACATACCCGTCTTTGTGAATTACACAGATCAATGTTTGGTTTGTAGTCAGTGTACATGTAGATTTTTTAAATTGATGTACACGTGGACAGTTAAACGTTGTGTACACATGGATAGTCAAAAGTTGTAATGGAAATTTAAGAAGGATTATTATCAAATATTTTATATTTATCTTACGTCTCTTGATGTGTTTTCACTGATCAACATATATACTGCTGCAAAATAATATTCCACATGTACACATAATTCTCAGTATCCACATGTACATTTATGTGCACAAGAGAGTAAAAGATGGACAATGATTTGACGTTGCAATGAATATTAACATTTAGTAATCTAATACACACATATGAAAGCGTTTGAATGTTTTACATATATACTGACAAATACCATCGACATGTAAATATATATTTGACTATCCATGTGTCCACAATGTTTGACTGTCCACGTGTACATCAGTTTAAAAAAGAGACGTAAGATAAATATAAACTCTTTGATAATAATCCTTCTTAAACTTTCATTACAACTTTTCACTTATATGAAGCAAAGAAAGTCCTCACTACGGTTTGTCCAAAAAAAGAGTCTTCACTACGTATGTGAAAAGCCTCAATTTGTTTCCTTCTTAGCAACATAGATCGGATTGGATACCAAACTTTCCATATCAAAAGAAAATTGGATGAATCAGATGGAAAGACTTGTATTTTATTAAGTTATTTGCAACTATTACACCATAAATAAATATGATTGAATCAAGTCTTGAAGACTAAACATCAGTGTACATGTGTACATAAACGTGCATGTGTACATGTGGACACGTACGAGTACATGTACATGTAAAACACTTGCAAACAAAGAATGCGAGTGTTTATTTTACTTGGACAATGTTTCTCCTCTAAAACTTATCAAACTAAAACAGACCAAATCTTCTTACTAAGTCAGCTTCAATGTTGTATATCTCTCATACAGAATGGGTACCCGTTTTTTTGGTCGATGCGCCACAGCCGGCGTTTGTGGTACCAATCAAGTGTTCAAGATTATATGTACGGGCAATGCAACATTTGATATTTTTTATACATGGCTTTCACAATAAAAGAAAATCATAAGAATATTACTTAGTACAAGACATTCCTACCAAATGTCGTTCACATGGACAACTGAGATGTCCACATGGACAATTTACACAAGGCGTACACATGGACAACTTACACGAGGCATACACATGAATAGCTTCTTGTCTTTGACTCCATGCCAAGACTTGTCCACATTATGGAGTTGTCCGTCCAAGAACAAAAAAAATAGAATAACAGATAATTCAACGAAGACACATCGTTCACTTAGTTCCAATCTCTCCGTATTAAGCAGGAGAAAGCAAATATATTAAATGTAATCTTACCTCGCCAAGCTGCCGTCAACTTAGTTCCAATCTCTCCGGATTTACATCATGTAGCTTCATATGCGGCTGAGACGAAGATTGAGCAGGAGGTGGAGATACATCGGGTTTCTTAGCCACTTTCTCTTTGCCTTCATTTGTACTTATGGCTACAACTCGTTTTTATGATATTTCTCTGGTGGTTATTCTTGTGGAGGATGAAGGTAGAGGTGGAGAAGAATAAGATAGACCAACGAATCAAGACTTTGATTCAGAAAAACCTACCATCGGAACATGAGAGAGGTGTATGCACGCTTAGATTTTTTGTTTCTTTGTTTCAAATCAGTATAATTGGATCCAAAACTACTTTATCCACATAGAAAAAGAGAAAAGAAGGTGATGAAAGAGATAAAGAAGAAGAAGAAAACATTTTTATTTATAAAAAAAGGTATGGCTGTAAATAAAAGAAGAACAAAAGAGATATTGTGTTTTTCACACGTCACAAAAAGTGAATATTATTAGGGCTAGTGTTGTCATTTTACTTCCACAAACTACCTCAGTTGTGAAATCTGTCTAATTGTGTAATAAAAAGACAGAAAATGTCTTTTTATGTTAATAACTCATCCAAACACCGTAAAGACGCAACCTTTTTTATATTATGTCTTTCTCTCTTTATCCCAAAAGTACATTAAAATAAACCAAAAAGGCAAAAGAGTTCAATCATATGAAAAGTGGGTCCGCAATCGTGTCTCCTTTTAGGCTTCTTCTTCTTACATCAGACAAGTACAAAATTCTCAGACACCGGTTATGTCTGATTTTGACCACTCAGGTTCGGTTTAGAGAAACTATTACAAAACCGGAGAAAGAAACTTTATTCATACGACGTCGTATCATACTTTCCGTTTCTTAATTGGGTTTAATGTTACTAAGAGCATGTTTATCCGGGATCTTTAGTGGACCACACAAAACCTTTAATGATCGGTTACAAAAATTACTAATTAAGAACCGATTTTAGTGAGTTTCTTATACTGTTCACGGGTACCACTAATTCGTGGCGATCTGCGATTGATTTGCTTTTAAATTTTTTTTTTTTAGACAAAGAAAAACTTAAAAAATTCATTGGGTTTCTTAGGGATAAACGTGGTATAAAGCTAAAATCATCTCAACGCTAATCAACCCCTTTTCCATTTTTTACCAACATTAAAATTAAAATTATGGAAATTTTCTTAAATAGTTATTTTTAAGTTTTTGTCATAAAAATAGTTTTCAAGGTAGAAAATAATTGAAATCGCCCTTTTAAATTTTGAAATTTTTTATTTTTATTTTTTACTTTTTAAAATTTGAAACCATATCTCCAAAACTTAATCCTTTAACTCTAAATTCTAAATCTAAATTAGTTAATCCTACGATAAAAATGTATTTTTATCTTTTAATAAAATTTATTTTTGTAATTTTTTTATTGAGGACTATTTTGTGAAAATAAAAAGGATTATCTTAACAAATTTCCATAATAAAACGAGATATAACAGTTTGGAAAAAAATGGAAAAACTTTTATCCAAACGTCGTCGTATGATTGTTTCCATTCTTGATTTTGTTTTAACTATACTGAAGCTAGAATGATTTCAACGCTAATCAAACCATCTTTCCTTTTTTTACCAACTTTAAAATTATGTTTATCGATAATAAAACGAGATAACTACAGAAATCGCTTCTTAAATCTCAATTAGGAAAAGGAAATCCCAAATACTGATGGAATTGAGATATCTCTATCTCTATATATAGTAGACTTTTTTGGCTTGCTTTGGCAAATTAAGAACACACAAAGTAGAGAAAGAAAAGCTATACCAAGTACAATGATTAGTGATGTTGAAGCCGCACATATACTAATTGCTATGAGTCGTTCAAAACCTAGAGTTGTTGTGAAGACAATAGAGAAGGAGAATACACTTCCTGTTCCAGTTCCAGTTCCAAAGCAGAAGAGAAGTTCTTCTCGGAAGATGAGAAGAAGCTTTCCTATGCATCCTTCTTGCTTAACTGCTATAGTGGAATACGCGAGTCAAGAAGATGCATCTCCTCCCTTGCGCCGCAAGAAACGTCCCCCTCCGTTTCCTCCTATTGCAAAACAACCTAAGAAGAAGGCAAAAGTAGTAGCCGCTTCTTCGTGGGCGTCAGAGCCAACTCCTGATTGGTTGTTGAAGTTGGTGGAGGGAGAGGAGGATGAGCCGAAGAGGATCATAGAGAAGGAACTGAGTGCAACCGATGTTAACCATAATCACAACCGTCTCTCCATGCCTTGCAGCAAAATCATCGACTTGGAATTTTTGAGCGTTGCGGAACAAGGGCTCATAGAAGTAGATGAGGGGAAGAAGCACAAGACTGGAGTTAACGCGAGACTCGTGGTTAAATTCGTGGATTCTGATGATTTAAAGAAGTTTAGTGTGAATTTGAGGAGATGGAAGATGCCTAAGGAGAAAGGGAGCCCCACTTTTATTTACAATTTGGTCACAGGGTGGAATAAAGTGGTCGAAGGTTGTGGTCTAGGTGAGAATGATAAGATTAGACTCTGGTCTTATCACTCTGATGGTGAACTCTGTTTTGCTCTTGTCCTCGAAACTCCTGCTCCTCTTAGCCATCCTCTTCTTCTTCCTCCTCCAAGTGATTCAGAAGATGCCAATCCTGAGGAGATGAGCTCTGCTTTAGTGATCTATGACAAGTCTAATGATGACTTGCGATCCACGTAATAAGGCTTTTCTTAGGTTTCTTTTTCTGAGGTCTTTGATTTTTTTTAAAGGGTGTTTGGCTTTTCTCAGACTGTGTTTTTGGTAGGTTGATTTGTTCTTTGGTTTTCTGTTGGAATTTTGAGATTTTTATGTGTGCTAGCTTCTGTAAACATTTGATGATATCAATGATTAAAGAAGTTTTGGCAAAGATTATATTTAATTTACTATATGTCTCTCAACAAAGTCAAAACTGAAAACGTATCATGATTTGTCAAGTGAAGCAATATCAGCTAAGATTTAATATGGTTTGCTATGTCCAGACAAAAAAGAATGAAAACTAATTATTTTACTTCAATTGATGCTGTAATTAGTAAAACCTTCTTATAGTCACTAGTTATGCGATCCATCATTTGCTACTAATCTATACTATTATTAATATTCATGTTAAAGATTAGAATGATTAATATTGTTTATACTCTTAATGAATTAAATATATAAATTAGCTAAGAAATAAAAACGAAATTTAGATTTTCTGATTAGATAATTGATTAAAATTAATAATAGTAAGAATTATCAAAAATAAAAAAATCTATTTTAAAATAAAAGGATAATTTTACATATATCGTTTTGTTATCTGAAAAAAATTTTTTAATAAAAAGTTGAAAAAAACATAAAACATATAACTAAATATTAATCAAGTAAAAAATTTAATTTTATATAATTGAAAAGAGAATAATGAGTGACTTTTAAAAATTATTTATATATAATGAATAGTTTACAAAGAATTTTTAAAAATAATTATAATATGTAAGAATTTTCAAATGAAAATAAAAATTTATCATTATAGTTTTTTTAATTAATAATACGTATGTTAATAAATAATTATAAAATGTTTTAGGTCCGCATGCGCTGATGAATCACAGTGTCTCAATATCAGACATGCAAATTGATTCATGAAGGCTCTTGAAGAGAGAGATGGTAGTGTCTATCCTTTAACCCCATAACTTTTAGCTATTCGTAAAAATATCCCTAAAACTTTAGCATGTGACATTAACAAGCATAAATGTTTCTATATCAGACATGCAAATTTTATTAGAACTTTAGAAGAAACAGGAACCTTTTTTTTAGGTTAATCAAATTTTCATTTTTTTTCTTTCTTTATAAATCTTCTGAAGCACTATGAACTGCAGCGTTACACATCCCAGGATTCTTCAAACACCACAACGGCTGAATAGGTTCAGCACCGACCCCTCTCTTAACCATTCTATACCTCCAACGGTTTAACCTATCCAAAGCTTCACCACACCTCTTAACACCTCTCTCATCTCTATTCCCTGACCACAAACTCTCAGCAAACGCAGAGGCACGCGGCCATAGCCGTGAGTCTAGAACCGTAGGGTCAGCTTGCTCTGACCACAACGCTACCTCTCCTCCTAGCACAAGCTTCCTCTCTTCCTCATCGACCAAACCATCCATTATGTCATAGTTGTATATGGTCTGCCACGCCTTAAACGGTGCACACCAAGACCCTCCATCACTGCTACCACCGCCTCCTTGCTGATTATATTGACTATCGTTCCCTAGAAACCCGCCGTGACCACAGTCTAAGTAGTAGTACTCTGACGAAGATACAATTACTCTGTAACCAGCAGCTACTATTCTCTTGGTGTTCACAGGACCGTTGTTCCAAGTCTGCAAGATTGTGTGGTCTTTAGGAAGAAATGACGATTCCACCTTGATTTGTGCATCCAACAGAACATCTTCCCAGTAAACAGCTGTCCTGTTCTGTGACACAATGTAAGGTAACGTCGAGTTTATGTACTTTTCAAGAAGCTGGCTCAGTGTTCCACCAGAGGACAAGAAGGAAGTGATTGCAGGGTCTGTTTTCCAGCAGCCTGGGATGACTTCATCTCCACCTCCATGAAAGAAAGGCTCAGGGAATAGCTTAGCAACATCTTGTATAACGTTTTGAACAACTTCATATGTCTTTGGGTTCAAGGGGTTAAGCTGACCAGTTCCCGGTTCACTAGCTAACCGCTCCTCCCAGCTTTTTCCAGCTGGCCACCAGAACATGTTTGCACATGTGACTATGTCCGGGTAAGCTTCTCCCCATGAACCTGTATGGCCTGTAAAAAGTATCCATTAGAGCAAAGCTATGTTAGCAAATAGCTTCTCCCCATGATCCCGCCGATTTTATCGGGTTTTTAAATAATGGATATTTCTTAAAACCCAAACCGAATTTACTTATCGTGTTTGTCGGTTTGATCAAGGGTTGGGTATAAAAACACTGCAAATAAGGCACTGAGTGACACTCACCAGGAGTGTCTATTTCAGGAAGAACTCTAACACCATGCTCCAAACCAAACTGAACAATCATTGAGACATCTTCAGGAGTGTATACCATGTCCGGTCCATAAGATCCCTTTGCAGCAAGTGAAGGCTCAGAAGGAAGCACCAATGGGAAAGAATGTGAATCAGTAATGTGCCAATGAAACACATTGAGTTTGTTTGCACTCATAGCTTTGATGGTCCTTGTTATATCCTCTACTCCATAGTAGTTCCTTGATGTATCTAGCAGCACCCCTCTATGACCAAACAAAGGAGAATCCTGAATATAGATTCCAACTGGTACACACAACTCAGGAGCTTTTCCCCAAGTTATTTGAGAGAATGTCTCAAGGCCATGCATAGCTCCCCAAACCGAATGAGCTGATAAGTGAGCTGAGGAGCTTTTAAAGGGGATGGAGAGGGTGTAAGACTCGTTAACACCGTGGTGAAGGGGAAGAGAAAGATCTGTGATAGTGACTACAAGTTTGCTTAAGGTGTAGCGTTTGATAAGTTTGATGGAACTGGTGATGAGAGGAGAGTAATTTTCTGAGTGGATCAGGTTGTGGTAGCGTGTAACGGAGGCTGTAAGGTATTGGTGTTGAGGGGAAATGATGGTGAAGTCTGGAGAGAGGGTGATGGCTTTGTGTTGAGGCCATGATAGAAATCTTGGCTTTGGCCATATGTTGATAGGTAAGGCAGTGGAGGGAAACGGAGAAAGAAGTGAAATGAAAAAGATTAGTAGCAGATGAAGCTTGAGAAAAGTAAGCATGATTGTTCCTGGTTTTAACCACAAGGTGTTTCAACTATCATTTGGTATTCAAAACTGCAAAAAGAAAAAACCACATATAGTAATTGCATCACTAGATTAAACATTTAGACAGGAAGCAGAAGCAGAAGCAGAAGCAGCAGAAGTAAGAAGAGATCCAAGTGCTAAAGTGTTCAAAACTTAAGTGACTTAAAAAAAAACTTAAGTGACATAAAAGGCATTCTGAAGCAGACCGTAGAAGTGATACCTCTAAAAGGGGAACTTGGATTCGTTAGCCAAGCTTAAGCTTTTTCTATAAGGAGTTGGAGTTGCAGAGAAGCGTTAAGAGAGGATATAAAACTTACAGTTTAACGGTAGAGGCGAGCGACGACGAAGGCTAGTTGACTTGATGAAAATGCAATAAATAAATGTGTGGACTACTTCACTTCCGGATAATCCCTTCCCTTAGTCAATATTTGCCAAATGATTTTTAAAAATTTGCTTAGGTATCATCTTTACAAAGACTCTCACACAAAAAAAGATGACATGGCATCTTTTTAATATGACATGGCTCATGTGATTTGGCAAAATTAAAACTTCTAACCCTAATGGGTTTCTTTCGTGATATAACATCTATATAATCATGTCTCACGGGAAAAACCTATAGCATGTCTAACATAGAAAAAAAGACTTTTCAACAAAGACGCTGTCGTTAAAATTTGCCGAAGTGTTTCTTGCACTCTATTCTACGAAGTCATCCAAATATACATGGCCAATTCATGAAAAGGTATTATATTTTTATTATGGCTTGACTACAAGATACAGAAAGTTTACGTTTTTACACTGCATCAAATTTTTAACCAAATAATCATTTTTGTTCTGAAAGGAGTTAGGCACATGGCTTAATGTCTTCAAAGCAGAAACCATCAGATGTCGTCGTATGTGATGATGTAAGTGACTTGTACATTTTTGTATTTTTATAGTCTATATCTACTGACATATTTCACCAAATTTTTTAAAAAATCACTTGGTAATTATGGTTTGGAATATGTTTCAGGGATTCAAAATAATCAATGACTTTTCAAAGACCGAAGTGAAAAAGTGGTATGAATACAACAGTATGAATATGAGAGAAGAAAATTATGTCAATGTCCTTGCTGATCAAGATAAATCTAAGTTGTCATAATGGATGAAAAATAACAAGCTACATCTTGACGCATAAAATTTTCGAGATCCAGATTGCTGTTCCATCCGTAATTTTGTTTGGGATCCAGCATCTCAAACTTGGAAACCTAATTTTTTTTATTTGAAGATCAATGTATTCTTTATTGGTTTATATATTTTCTTTTGAGATTTATTTTCAATCAATAATAGTCATATTTATAATTCTTATTGGTCAAATTAATTATAAATGTAAGAAACACACAGCTTTTGGATTGTACTAGGAGATTAAAAAAATATTAAAACCGTCAATTTGTGGTTTCTTCGTTACACCACTTAAAAAATATATTATAAGTAGTTTAACAATATTTAGTTCTCACAATTTGCCTTTAGTGAAAGAGTAAAATATCACGCCCATATATTNAAAAAAACAAACCCATGTGGAGTTTCAGCGTTAATCCTGCTCTAAAAACATCTCCATCTCTACTACATTATTTAGTCCATTATTTATTTGTAGAATTTTTTATATATATTCATATTTCATTTACAACTCTAGTAAATTACGAAGCGGAAAAGGAGTTGCTATAAAACCACTATCGATGCTGACCCATTTATGAAGTCTATGTTCGAATAGATGCATGACAATGGAGAGGACCACCAATATGGAATTCACAGTTAATGGGTTCCATTATACGCATGTACTCTTTGAAACTGTTTTTTATTAGCCAAAGAGAATGTGATCGATCTTGAAAAGCGTAACTCTATTCAGTTTAAAGAACTTCCAATTTTCTCGCTGTGAAACTAATTTTCTTCTTCTCAGCTCGAATCCATTTTATTATATCCTTTTATGCCTATAATCGTACTTCAACTATGATCACCACAAGATACATCCCTTAACAACACAAGAACTAATAAATTGATGGCTATTAAAAAAACTCTTTAAAAGAAAAACTAATCTTACGGTAAAAAGGTAATTTCTCTTTATGAGTTATTTTTAGAATGAACGAGGGACATTGATGATTTATAAAGAAGTACTTGTGATCTTTCTGTTACATGATAGAGACTACAATGTTTATTTGAAGACTACAATGTTACTTTGAACAAAACAAAAGAACGATACTTAGAATGATGTACGTTCGATTCTTGCTTTTCCACATGTTACATACATGTTATCATAATAAATTACAAGTAAGGAATGATCTACATTTTCCGCACAATAAAATAGAATTGTATCAATTCGCAAGGGTCTTAATTCAATTAAGTACCCAAAAAAGGATTAGCTCAGTTCAAAAAAGTCTCAAACTAATTAAAGAGAAAACCAAAGAAGTATCAAATGTATCAAATTATTAAAAGGAAGTTTTATTTTTTCATAAATGCTAGTCCTGGTCAAAGATCTTTTAAGGCAAGGGTATTTATTGTTAAGGGATAATGCATATATATGTTAAGTTGCTAAATCACGATAAATCTGCTTATAAGACTTTATCTTCTTTCTATTTTTAGCTTTATATAGACTAAGACCATAAATCTCTCCTTCAAGATCTCTTCTTGCTAAACCTTTCCTGTATTTTTTCAAGATTTGTATGCCTTAACGTAGCATTAAAAGGAAAAAAAAAAGAGAGAAAGAAGTTCCAATAAAAATATATTGAACCAAGGAAATTTCAAAAACAAAAGGTGAGTGATCTCGAAACCCTATGTTTGTTCTTTGGAGTCCTACGAGAAACATGCAGTTTCCGTTAATCCGCAATACACTTTTTCATCTCTATCTATGCATATGTTTTGTTTTGTCTCCACAAACATGTCTCACTGGTTTCTCTTTTTACTTATAAATATTCTAAAACATTCAAATTTTTTGTGGGGGATAAAATAAACTTTGCTCTCTAAACATTTTTAAGAGTTTATAAGTTAGAAAAGCCCTTGTGTGACTTAGTCCAATCTTGTTTGTCTCTTTCCTGTCTGAAAAGCTTTGAGACTGTTTTCATATTGTTTAAAATCTATAAGTAGCTTTGGCTTATTGTTCTTTTGTAAAAGACACACAGAAGAATAAATTCGAAGACAAAAAGAGAGATAGATGGAAAGTAATGGTGGAGCAGGAGAAGTAAGAAGAGTGAGATTAATTTATTTCCTCAGCCGTTCGGGTCATGTTGACCAGCCTCATCTTTTGTCTGTTCATCAAATCTCCCGTAACGGTGTCTTCCTTCGAGGTTAATCATCTCTTCTTAATTACTTTTTTTCTTGTTTTAATCTCTTTTATTTCGAACAATCTCATTTAAAAATGTGTTAAAAACGCAGATGTGAAGCGATGGCTAGCGGGTGTACGAGGCGATGCAATGCCAGACGCATATTCTTGGTCGTGTAAGAGGTACAAACTGTCACATTCTCAATCAATAATTATGATATTCATCGATTTATATATGTGCCAATGGTTTGAATATGGTTCTTGTGATATACAGGAGATATAAGAACGGATATGTATGGCAAGATTTATTGGATGATGATCTTATTACACCAATCTCGGACAACGAATATGTCCTAAAAGGATCTGAGATTCTTCTAAAACCTCTAAAGGGTATGTCACGTAACTATCTATAAGTTCCATAAACTAGGATTAATAAGGCTTCCCCTTCTTTAGCTAATGGTTACTAAAAACAGAGGTTTCTCCTCATGCGGCAAAGAAAGCTTGGGAGACAAGAAACGGTGGAATAGCCGATAATATGATCCCCAAAGAAGCTCCGGTCTTCTGCTCTCAGAGGTCGACGGCTACAACATCGACAGTCACTGATGAATCCACCACGAACGTAGAAGACGTGGTCGTTCTCAAGAAACCAGACAGGGAAAAAGTATCCGGTGAAAGAGACAATTCGACGGGAAACGGGTCGGGTCGACCCAGTGTATCGTCCTCGACGTCGTCGTCTTCGAGTTTTATTAAGAGTAAGGGCTATTCGAGCTTGCGTGCCTCCCATGTGCTAAGGAACTTGATGAAGTGTGGTGGTATGGACACAAACGATGTCGTTTTGGTGCCTTTGAATAAGTCTGCGTCTGGGGCTTTTGGTGCGGCTTGGGAAGAACGCAGATTCCAATACCACCAACAGCAGAATGCTCGGTATGCTCCAAAGTACTAATTACTCTTATTTTTTTTAATCAGTTAATCAATTAGTGGTTTTATTATTTAGTTCTTTTAAATTTGTTACTTTTTAGTTGTTAATGCCACATATTAGTGGGACTAATCTTTGGTGTATAATATATTTACAACCATTACGTTTTGGCTGACTGTTTCTCGCTCTCAAGCTATAGTATATATATATCATCTAGGCCTAATATTATATTAATAATTTGAATGAAACTGGTAACGTGTTTTTGGTTATAGAAAAAGCTTGGAAGGGGCGTGGAGTGGCATAAAGATGAAAGAGACAATTGAATTTTGTAAACCAAAGGTGGCTTCAAGCAAACCTTCTATTGCTCCATTATGCTCGTAAGCCTGCCTAACTCTTTTGATGATATTGTGACAATATCAATATAACTAAACTTAATGATAATTCATAATATAGGCAATGTGGGAAGTCATTCAAACCAGAGAAGATGCATTCACACATGAAATTGTGTCCAAAAATGAAGAATTCATCGGCTAGGAATGAGTTGATGACGAAAAATAATCAAGTTAAACCGAGGCAACGACGGTGCAGAAACATTCCCGGAAATTCATCGGGACATCAACGTCTAGTGAGGACTATTCTCAAAGAGTGATGATGTTTGATTGTAGTTGATTCTCTAGTTGCGAAATGGTGACTGATAAATTTCTTGCCTTAGTTCAGTGAATTTTAGTTTGATGAAGCGGGAAATTGTTTGAATATCATGCGGTATTTGGTCATAAAGTGAGTTTAGATAATCTAATTGAACATTTTAGTAAGACAATTTGAAGTAAAGTAACTTGACAAGTCTTATGTCAAGACTCAAGAGAGTGTAGTCGATAATATTAATATCACTAGTCAGAAAGTTTATTAGGCTATTAGCATTGGTTGAACTTTGAATGAATATGTTACAAAAAAAAACTTTGAATGAAATTCTCATATATTAAAAAAATTGTGAAAAGCTTTCTACTATTAATCAGTTTCTTATTAGTTGCTATCTATACTTTGTTAGAGTTGTGAAAAACTTTGTACTATTAATGATTTGTACTATAGTCAGTTAACTTTTTTAACATCTCACATTTGATCATATGTGAAGACGTAAGAACATGAATAGACTTGCTGTTCCCGCTCAATTTATAATTCTAGTCTTTTTTAATAACTTTCTAACCCTTTTTTTTTTAATAAAACACTATAAGAATCTAACTTTCTAACCCTTTGTTAAATGATCTTAAACGATTTAATACTATATAAATTTATTTAATACATTTTTTCATGTAAACATATTCCCTCTGTTTTTAATACTACGTTTCAGAAGAATTATTTTTTCCAAATTAGCGATGTTTCAATTTTAATCTAAAATTTATTAATAATTTATGTTATATGACCAATTTTATTATACAATTTATTTTATTATTGGTAGAATAATAGTTATGTAAATAGTTAATAACTTTTTTTGTTTAGAAAATATAATTTTTTAAAATTTATATGATTAATCTGAAAACGTTAAAATAATTACGTGGACTACTTGCACTTTTTGTCAGCTTTAGACTACTTACATAAATAGTTGATCAAAAAAAGACTACTTACATAAATATAAGTTTTTTTTTTATTTGGACAAACCTATAAAGCTAAGTTTAAGTTTAAAAATACAATAAAAACTCACATTTACATATTTTTATTTATATTATTTATTAACCTGCCACATGTCACAATACTATTGCATGGGTTAATAATGTCTTAATAACATGGTAATAAATATTAAATAATAATGTCCGTATAAAGAAGATCCATTTGGAGAGAGTCGCTTCGAAAATCTTGTTCCGTCTCCTCCTGACTCTACAGAAACTATAAATCATCACAAACCCATAAACAAGTTTGATCCTTTAGAGCTAAGACCAGATTCTTTTCGTCGAAATTCTCTTACTTGAACCAATGTCAGTTCCAATCAGTTCCCTACGCACCTGCTGCGCCGCTCTCAACTCTTTCGCTCGCGTCGGCTTCACCGCCAAGATCTGGATCTGCCCTCTCTGTTTCCAGCGTAACCACTTCCCTCCTCACTACCACGCCGTCTCCGAGACCAATCTCCCTTGCGAGTTGTACTGGAGTGGCTGCTTGGAGCTTGTTTCCCTGGGACTGGTGCTAGAATCGTTGCTTTAGTTGGAGGACCATGTTCTGAGGAACCATTTTGTTTATCTGCCCTTCTTTGTGTAGTTGCTTGAGGAATTGAGGAGAAAAATGTTGGCCTATTAAGTACTGAGTTGTTCAATGTTGGGTGTTGAAATGGTAATGGTGACAATTGAGTATGATAGTTAGGAGAAGATTTGAAATATTATATTCTGTAGCCTGAATAGGATGAAGCTATAGGTATGTTAATTAAAATAGTTTTCATTTTAGCCTTGATGGATTTTGTTTTTATGTTCTGTTGAGGTACGTGTGGGTTATGCATCTCCATATCGAGATGCAAAAGTTCGAGTTTGATGCTTGAATGGATCTTCTTCGTTTACCCAGATCCGACCGCATTCGAGAGGCTTCAATATGTCAATTGATATTTGCAGGGTCTTTTTCGTTCATGTTCACGGGATTTTTCTCCGGCTCTACCCTATACGCATGTTTTGGTGATCCAAATTACAGTCCACATCATATTATGCTTCCGAGGGCCTCTCTACCTAGTTTTTGGCCTCATATTCGGCTACATGTTCATTCGGGTCACCCAAGAGATTTACGTCAACGTACATAGGAAAGGTGAGGAGATTGATAAACTATGTGAAATCATGGATGGTTGATCATTCAACAAAAGAAGTCGAAGAAGAAGAAGGTTGCCCAATATGCCTCGAAGATCTGCAAAGAGGTTCTGGTGGTGGTGTTGTTGTTAGGCTGCCAGTTTGTTTGCATAGATTTCACCGTGATTGCGTCTATAGATGGCTTTTCGTGCGTCCTTGTTGTCCTACTACATGCCGCCGTCTTGTTCCGCGCGGTTGCCAACAACTGATCGGTGAGTTGGAGATCTTTATGTAGTGTGTCCATTGATATAGGCTAATCTTAGTTTTTTTTTTTAGGGTTACTTCTTCGCTTTGTTCTCTCTAAATAAACCTTAGCCTGATACCCCCAGCCTAGTCTCACCTGTCCTTGGTTTTGTCTCCTTCCTTAAACCCAACTTGTTATTGTCTCTTACACTCTTCCACAGGGGAGAGAGTACGTTTGGTATCTTGATAAAAATTTATTTTGCTTTATGGTTATGGACAAGGGAAACCATGCAGTTGAAGTAAGTCCCCATATGAATACTACATTCGTTTCTTGGTTATCAAGATTAAATTTGCTGTTTTCATGGACTAGACTCACTTAATCAAAAAGAGATTCGTGAGATTCAGTAATGCACTTGTAGCTAAACTTGAGAAATACTTAGACTGAATTGTCTCTTAGGCTCACCCCGTGTGTATTATTGCTAGGGAAAGACTGCCATCAAACTGTTTTGCTAGAAGGATCTGCTCATTATAGGCAATGAATCTGGAAGGGGCAGACACTATAGTCTGGTTTGATCCTTGGATGTCGCAGTCTGAACAACTCCTTCCATTCGAACACGATAGAGATATGATGGTAGCCGTTTATTGGAGGGTTTGATTTGGCAAGGAAAATCCTTTGCATCAAACCGAGCAGAACGGGAGCATAAGACAAGTTCACCTGCCTCCATACTCGCTCAGGAGATCAAGCCATGGAGAATGTTCTCAACTGAAGCTGTTTCTTTGAAGGGTAGTAGCAGGACCTCTTCTTGTGGGTAAGAAACCATGCGTATCAAACTGAACACATGCTGCTTGCATTGCAGAAACTACTGTTTTGTGTGACACTACAGACTCCTTTTGATCCATAGGCGTTACTAGACTTTGCTTCCAGCATCAGCTATTTTCGAAATATGGTCCAATCTCGAAACAGTAGATTGTACATTAAGGGTATGAATGGTGACCAGGGAACGGCGAGGAATAATGCATTCGCTAACGTTCCTAAAAAAATATCACCATTCACAAGGAATAAATTTTTCTTCTCATTCCCTACCATTCTTTTTTTTGTAGAGAAATAAAGAACAAAAGTATTCCTTGTTAAATTTGAGAAGGAACAACCATTCCTTTTCATTCCTGCAATTTTATTCCTTTACGTTCCTTTTCTATTCGTTCCTCTTGTTTCCAGAATGGTCACCAGTCGAACCCTAACTCTGTTAGTTTATGCATGTTCAAGTGGGTCTTTCGCTTTGTCAAAAGCTTCCCATAATTGAACGGTTCAATTTGAACCAGGCATGGTTTGATGCAATTAGGATTTATCGGTTTGGTTTTCAGTTTCTCATTTGATTTCGATTGTAGTCAAAAATATTAGATTAAAGTTCTAATTAGAAAATAAAAGTTGCAAGTTGGATCGATCTGCAAATCTCTACATCACACACTTTCGGCTAGAAGAAACTAGGGTTTCATTTCTCTATTCTTGTCTACTTGTATTCTCTGGCGAACCAGCTTTTGCCGGTTCACTTCCTTGTTTTTCCACTCTTTGTAACAAGACTGTGCAATCTCTTGATCAAACTCCTAATCATTGTAACACGACTTTGCCTTTGTTTTGACCCACCAACATAACTGATGGACGGCGAAATAGAAGAAGCTGCCGAGCCGGAGATGGAGGTCTTCAAGCTGCCGCCGCTGCTCCTCCTGACCCTGCCGCCGCTGCTAATGATATGCTGATCAATGTAGGAGGTGAAGGACAACAACCTAACGGCAACGATTCGTGGTTTCGACGGATGATAGTCGAGGAAAACAGGTAATACACTGAAACTTAGGGTTTCAATGATTACAATAGACTGCGATTGAAAAGTAATCAGAGATTCTTTGTGTGTTTCTCGCTAGATTCTGGTTCTGGTTGTCCAATCTTCTCGCCATATTGGCCATTCACTCGTCCGTGATGATACCCCTGAATTGTGCATTTGTAGTCGGTGACATATCAAGCTGTTTTGCTAGAAGGATCAGCTCATTCGACTACTCTTCATACAACTCTACTGGGTCCATCTCACCGCTTGCATCTTCTACCATCAAGCTTTTGATTCTCACGGACTTGGGGAAATAAAGAACAGTTGGCTATCTAGCATTCCGATCAGTGACAAGAACTTGACGGAAATGGGGATTGCGCAGATGTACGCTGTATCACTCTACTATGCTTCAGTGTCGCTGTCCACCATAGGTCAGTTTTTTTCTTTCCCGTTATTCAAGACAGGAATCTGTTGGTATCTGAAAGATGATTGCTAGATTAGTTATTGGTTTGGTAATGAGATTGCTAGTTGTAGTTATTAACACTGCTACCATTTTTATTAGGATATGGAGACATACATCCGACTAACGTTAAGGAGATGGTAGTTATCATCTTTCTTCCATTTTTTTAGTCTGTTTGTGTGGACGTATCTTGGTTTTAGTATTGGAAATCTTTTCTCTAGAAGATCTAGGAGTGCAATAGTCACTGAAAAAATGAATCAACTAGATGAGTATTTTAGAAGGAACAACATTAGTGAAGAATTGTCTAGAGAGATCAGAGATTACATGGTAATCAAGTATAACGATGAATACGAAAACAAAGCCATCCAAGATATTCCAGCATTTATGCGAATCAAGGTAATATTTGTCTTTCTTACAACAAAATTTTCTTGTTTCTGAAACCATTAAGTACTAACAGGTTGCTATTTGCAGATTGCTGATGCTTTCAGTGTAGGGATTATCAACCAGCTTACTCTTTTCCACTGCTGCTCACCTGATTTCATAAGGCATCTGGTGAAGTCTTTTGCAAGTTTCTTGAAGTGTTTCATTTTTTTCAAACATAATTAATGATAGTTACTTAGTAACAAGTTCATGCTAATTTATATTTCAACAGGCTGTGAAGTTCGATCAGGAGTTTTACGCCTCGGGATCCACTGTTGCCGAAGAAAACAGCATAATGAAAGAACTCAAAATCTTTGGTAACTTATTTCTGCCACGAACCTTACATGGATGTGTAGTGAACATAACATAAGTTATATTGTGCAGAGACAACTGCAAGGAGGAACTATTCTTGAAGATCATGTGCGACCAACACGCATATTTGGGTTAGAATCTCTTCTGCTCAATGAAGCTCTTCCAAACACCTTTCAAGCTTGTGAGTTAAGTAGGGTTCTGAGTCTCCGTAAAAGAGTGTTTTTGGAAATCCTTGAGACCTATACTCACGACGCAACTATAGTAATGAACAATGTTAGGATGGTAAGTCATCTCCACTAGTGTTGTCTATGTTATGCTTTGCTTAGCAAACTGTATGATCATCTTTCACTGATTTTTTTCAGGATAGAGACCTTGGTTTTCTAGAAAGGCTCACGGGTTCAGACTTTGGTCTCAGACTTGAAGACGATGACAGAATAAAATCTTCCCTGCTGAACAATGCCATTTTCTCTGGAAAATTTGCCAAAGTGACGTCGCTTGTTCAATCTGGAGTAAGTGTGAATTGTGTTGATTACAGCAAGCGATCACCGTTGGTAAGGATCTAAAATCTTGTGGTAATTGACCTAACATATATTTTGTTTATAAAAAGACTTGAGATTCTTTTTTGGCTTTCTATTGGATCTAGCACGTTGCAGCCAGCGTGGGAAACTTTGAGATAACAAAGTTCCTAATTGAAAACGGTGCAGACGTAAACAAAAAAGGTAACTCATATGCTTTTTCTGTTTTGCAATGTTTTGAGTTTTGCCATTTTGCATTTTTGAATCTTAAAGATAAAATGCTTATTAACAGATTCCAGTGGTTCAACTCCTTTGGGTGAAGCATTGAGAAATGAGCATGATAGAGTTTTTGAAGTATTACTTAGACAAGTTGCATATCTTGGGGAAGATGCTAATGGCGAATATCTATGCCAAATCATCTTAGAGAACGATGTGGCGTTACTTCGGGGTGTCTTAAAACAGAATATAAACCCCAACTCAAGAAATAAGGCTGGACAAACGCCTCTACACATTGCAGCTTCAGTAGGAAGATATGAAGCAGCTAAATTGCTTATAGCATATGGGGCAGATCATAACCTGAAAGATAGGTGACTTTTCTATCTCAACTACTGAAAGGAGAATGAAAACTCAGTTTGTATATCCTTCCATTATGCATTGTTTTTCTTATCTTTAGCTCGGGACTTCTACCTATTGAGGAGGCTGCACATGGACAGCATGAGGCTATTTTACTGATGCTATCAGGTAAACTTCTATACTAAGAATTCAAATGCCTCAAGCAACTGATATCTAAAGTTAATTTATTAAATCTGGTGCTGTAACAGGATTGACAGAACCAAACTAGTGTAGGAGTTTCGGCTTCCCTGTCACAAACTTCTCGATGGATTCCTTTAAAAAGAGAGACACACTACCTACTGTTTCCCGCTTCCATTTTTTAACCATCGTCTTTTAGTACATTGAATGAGTTTTCCCATTATAAGCTTTTGTAACTTTAATAACTTTTTGAATTGCATCAAATACATTGCTTCTTGAGAACAAACGAAACAAATGCATAGGTTCTCATTAAAATAAAAACCTAAAAATGCCTAACTTCAAAGCATTATTTATATTGTTAACATACAAACTTTTATGTCGTAAAAAGACGAAAACTTAAATAGATTACTGACATGTTTAGTTTCTTTGTTGGTATCAGAAAGGAAAGACAGATAAAATATATCGATTGTAAAAGTAAAACTAAGTTCGATATTAAAAAGATACGTAGAAGAGATGTTTTGACCGCTAAATACCAGAATTTTAATATAAACAGAAAAGAGCTGCAACAAACGACTGTTTATCAATTTTTCTCGATTTCAGAATCGTACGCACAGAAATGGTGGTGGATATGGTTAACCGGAGCGAAGCTTTGAACACTGCAGCGGCCATGTCAAACGTGGACGTTCCTGTCTTTGTAGCTATTCAAGGGTCATATTGTTTCAAGAACTAATGCATCAGTAGACTACATCTGGAACTTGGGGTCGGCCTGAGAACGTGGTGTCAAAATCAGATATTAAGCCTCTATCATATGAAAATACGCAACTGAAGGCAGGTACCTGAACTGGAAGAGGTACACACAACCATGGTATTGATGCTAAGTACTTTATTAGGATTAGTTTCCATCCCAACTCATACCAAGTTTCACGTTCAGCCCATTTTTCTCAGCTTTGACAATGGAACACACAACAACACCAAGGAGCACAAGCAGACTCATAAATTTGAAAGCAACAGCAGAATATTTGATCTGAGACTTAAAATTCTTGTTTTTTTTTTGCAAAGCTCATCTATAGAAATGTAAAGTAGGATACCGATGAGGCCATTGTCTATAATTTTCCACTTGAACTCTTTATGATCCTGCTTCTGTTGGTAAACTCTCTCTTGTCTTTATTTGTTCTTTTTTTTCCTGTAGAGTTAGGTTTCAGTTTCATTTTGTCTGTTCTGAGATAAATCTTGTTTCTGATATTGATTAAAGAAGTTGAAGCAGAGAGCATAAGTAGCTTCTCAGCAGAGGAAGCGCCCAACACAATGAAGAAACCTAAAACTGGTAAAAACCACACGTGTAGTCCACATTTATGGCATCATCAAAACTAAAAAAAGTACAATGTTTTTTACTGATGATTTCTTGATTTCACAGAGAAGCTCAGTAAGACGATGATCCATTGCTACTAAAAATCTTGGTGTTGATCACTTGGAGCAGAATCCTTACTGCTACGTGGAATGTACCTGGACAGTCTCCTCCTTCTGACATTAAACCTTAATGACTGGCTTCTTCATTCATCGGCTCCCGCAGATATGTATGTCCTCGGGTATGATTCAAACACACATCATCTTTTGATGAACTTCGTTTTAGTGTTTTCTTGAATCATTTTTGGTCTACTTCAGGTTTCAAGTGATTGTTCCTCTTAATGCTGGTAATATCCTTGGAGCTGAAGACAATGGACCTGCTCATAAATGGCTATATATCCGGAAAACGCTCAATAACCGACCAGGAACTAGCGGGTACCACACGCCTTGCCTTGCCCTATTCCTGTGGAAACACGTCAAGAACATGAAAGTATCTTGTGTTGGCAGAGGACTAATGGGATATTTCTGGAATAAGGTTTGGACATATGTTCTTCATTACAGAGTACTCTGTTTTGTGAGTGAGCGTATGTCTTTGCCTCTTCTTTTTAGGGATCGATCTCAATAAGTATGTTGCTCCATCAAACAAGCTTTTGCTTGGTTTGTACTCACTTGACTTCGGCACAAAAAAAAAGGTGATGTCTGAAGAGAAACTCGGATGTCATCGAGATACTCAAGAAGACAAAGGTTTCCTCGCGTTAAGACCTCAGAAGACGACAAGTCCCCTGAGAATATCCTTCAGCATGAGTAAGACTAGTGATCCATACTTCAAGAAACATTGTTTTATATACTTGCCAGTATCTTGATCCATTTCATCATATCTTTTTTACCAGCCGTGTAATATGGCTTGGCGATCTAAATTACCGGATAGCACTGTCTTACCGATCTGCCAAAGCCCTATGCAGAACTGGAGAGCGTTGCTAGAAAACGACCAGATACGTTTGTGCATAGTGGTCTGAACAAAGAGCATTAAGTTTCTTATTTCAAGAAGAATGTTTACTTGTAGTTAAGAATGGAGAAGAAATGAGGCCATGTGTTCAAAGGATGGAACGAAGGAAAGATCTATTTCCCACCAACGTACAAATACTCAGAGAACTCAGATAGATATTCTGGAGATGACTTGCATCCCAAGGAGAAACGTCTCACTCCTGCATGGTAAATTTCCCCTTTATATAACAGGAAGGAAACAAGAACGTCTTGTATATATGGTTTTGACTGATTTGCTCCCCAACTAGGAAAAATATGCTGATTTGTTCTTTTTATTAATCAACTGTAGTGTGTCCCACAGTAAATATTATAATGTTTTTTTTATAGTAAAAGGTTTATGTCAAGTGTTATGAGAATTACACAAAGAAGGAAAAAAAATATTTTATGACAATTGCGACTGACGCTGTCTTGTAATGATCGTTGGACTTGGGTTTCTAGATAAACTAATAACCAATCTTGCATGTAAATACAAGTTCATAGCCAACAATATAACGCGTTGTCCCATATAGAAGAAAAAAAACATTACAGAAAGTACTTTAAAATAGAGATTTAGAAGGGACTGGCTAAAACCAGTATCAAATAAAGAGGAAAGTAAAGAACATCCTATATTACGAATTAGAAGAAACTGATAAACTCAAAGGCAAACAGAGCAAATAGAAGAGGCGAAAGCTTGAGAGAGAGTGAAGAGGAAGGCGACGACGCTGAAGTCTTTGGTGGCTCCCTCGGGTCTCCTCCGTTGCGCGGTCCGGGAAAATCCGTGTCTGCTGAATGCCAATAAACTCGAATATATTAGTACCAAATGATGAGAAAATGCTTAGAAAAAAACACTTTTTAAGTCTTAAAAAAAAATGTGTGCTTTACCATCAGGCATGCCATCAGGATCCATCGAACTTGTCGGAGAAGTGGCCGGACCGAAAGAAGCAGGGCCTGAGAGTAACGTATGTTAATGAATATTAATAATGAACTTTGTTAATACTCGGGTCAGCAAAAGTATTTACTATACATTTACGGGTCCTTCGGGATAACCCCGGTCTACGTGATGTCAATAAACTCGATAATGTAACAAATTATGAGAGAAATGGTTAGGAGTTACAATTTTGTTACTGACCTTCAGGATATTGGGTTTCTGTAGGAGGGGAAGTGGTTGGACCGTGAGATGCAGGGCCTATAAGTCATAAACGACATTGAGCTTATTTTTGTATATATTATATGGAAAGTAATTCGTAAAGAGATTAAACAAACTCAGTAAAATTATCCGTAACAATCTACCTGGAGCATAAAGAAGTGCTGAAGAAGCTGCGAGATTTCACAAATGTTTACGTTAACAAAAAAATGAAATAAAAAAAATATATATATATAGAACAGCGGAAACATAATATAAAATAGACTCAATATTTCAAAAAAAAAAACAAATTAGATACGTACCTTTGCATTGAACGGGGACCCCACATGCACGAGGAAGAGAGATGGCTAGAGTTCGGTTAACAGGAAGATCGAGTGGCACGTTTGCGGTTACAATCAGACACAAACAGTCCATGCCGGTTCCGGTTAATGATTTAAGAGCCTCACAACAATCCGAAGTCGGAGAACTAGCACCTCCCGTTAGAAAACTCATGCACCCTGTAACGCTAGAGAGCATGGTTGGTGAACATGGAGTGTTGATTTGAGCAAGACTCATCAGTATTGGAGAATTTGAAAGTAGACAGAAGATTAGAGATGAGATTAGGAATGATCTGGGGTCCATTTTGTTCTGTTTAGTGGTTTTGGCAAGCTGAATCTTTTTTTCTCTATTCAAGACCAAATGGTCATGAGGTTTTATGATTCCTTGTGCGAGTGATATATGTAGAGGTTAGCGGAGGCTAATAAGGTAATTCATGGAAGTTGGTTTTGTTTTGACTTTTGAAGTTCAACCACCTTAACTAACTTTTACCACTGAAAGCTAGTTTTTTTAGCGTTTAGGTTTGGTTCTGTAGATCAAAGTCCATCAACCATAAATGTTTAATCATATATACACGCATACTAAGAAAAATGTGTGCTATATCTCATTAAAAAGAGACTAGAGAGATTAGGATGATTTGGTTATATGTTTTAATTATTAAATCAATAACACTAAGGTTTCTTGAAGCCAAGCGTCGTACCATTTTGGAGTTGAGTTCGTTAGTTAACACGTACATTCATTGATTATTTCTTGTTATGGTAGAAGTGGAAGTTCCATGAATAAATAAATTAGTACTCCAATACTAGTAGTTGTTCCAAATGTAGAAAGAGCTTGTGAAGTGTTATGAATTAGTCGTATGGAAACATTATCAACGTTTGACGTTTTGTCTATGCATTTATAATCATCGTTCACTTTTAATACCAGTAAAAGAGACATTACACGTCTCTCAAAAACAAATATACTAATGCTTTAATTACATACCTATTTTTCCTTTAATTTTTTAGATAAACTGACCATTAGATGCAATACATCTGTCACAGCCGTCTCTTACAATTCTAACATTGTTTCTTCCTGAACAATCGTCTATCTCATCTCTCATCTGTTTTTCCATTTTTTAGTCTACTTTGTTATTGAGAAACAATGTAAGAACCGCCCACTGCAGATGGCCTAAGAGCATCTTTAACGATAAATGCGTTTTAAAGTTTTTTAGTTTTTGACTTTTTTTCTTAAAAAAAAAAAAAAAAAAAA
>QGKV02002055.1:27204785-27219260 GCA_003260655.2 Brassica cretica
TTAAAAAAAAAAAAAAAAAAAAATTATAATTCAATCCAATTGCGGGCTGCCACTTGTTGGTGGGGCCCGCAAACAGTGCAGAAAACATGCCATTACCGATCCTTAATTCATCACTTCTGTTATCGATTTTTGTTGTTTTTATGGGATCCCAAGGTTAAGAAACCCACTTATAACCTGGGT
This sequence comes from Brassica cretica, assembly GCA_003260655.2. Lineage (NCBI taxonomy): Eukaryota > Viridiplantae > Streptophyta > Magnoliopsida > Brassicales > Brassicaceae > Brassica > Brassica cretica. The sequence continues at coordinate 27,204,966 of QGKV02002055.1, forward strand.
TAAAGATGGTGTAACACATGTAGTTCTAATTCATTTACGTATGAAGGGTATGTTAGTCTTTTAGTGGAACAAAACCGCCAAAAAGCAGAGGACCGTTGTGGGACTTGATATTTAAATATCAAACTGACGGTAAAATAAACAAATAAAGACAAAATCCGGGGCAAATAAAGACCGTGTGGTTGATTGAAAGTTACTGTCTGTTTTTGTAGGATGGTCTGATGTTGAAGTCAAAATGTGTTCTGTATAAATCTGTAACTGAAGTGGTGAGTATATGGGGATGGCCTTTGAAGACATCAGGATTGTTCGGTCAGGATTCTCCACAAGTTCAATCACGGTGTTATCAGGCCGAGTCACTGAGGTAAATCATTTAGATTCAAATCTCAATGCTTTACTTGTTTAGTATCTGTTTGTGTAAGTCTTTGTTCTTGTTCTCTTGTTTGTGATGTTCTTCTTGAAGTGGTCAGAAGGGAGATTCGGTTACTCTATACGTGAGGCCAATACTTCGTGGGAGAAAACTAAATGTAGCACATCGGTTCTGCAACTTGATCCCAACACGTGGTTTCTTGAGTATAACCTAAGCTCGGTGGTGGAGGGTTCGACTTTGTTGTCACTAGCAACTGATCTTCTGGCACAGATGATGTTCCAAGCAGCAAAGAATGTTAACCGGGAGCTTTTCTGGATGTTTTCAGCCTCACGGAATCTGTATAGTGTAGTGAGGGTACCACAACGACACCAACTTAGAAGCTTATGAGGAAAAAATGGATTGGTTTTTTTGGTTTCTTCATTTCAAGCATTGACATCTTGTCATCTTTTAGGTCGTATAGTCATGAACATAAGTTCTTGTGACTGTTACTGACTTACTGTGTAGCTGTTTCATATTTGAAAGATAATTCATTTTTTTGGTTAATCCATCACTTTTACCATTTAAAATGTAAATAAATTGACAAAAGGTGTTTTAGTATATTCATGGGTATATCAAGTGAGATAAAGCTTAAAAGAATCACTGATGTAAAAAAAAAAAGCTTAGAAGAGTCCCTTCTGTATAGAAAACACAATGACATTTATAAACTTGATAATTTCTAGCTGAAATTTTGTTTCATCATTTTTAGTAAAATAAACAAATGGACTCTAACCAGCTGCTTCATAGGGATTGGTAAGTCCACAAAATTGTAACATTGCAATCCGGCACTAATTACTTATTAAGGGGGTTTGAAAACGATCTTGAATCGGACTGTGTATTATGGCATTATCTACAACTTTCACAACTTCAAGAATCATTGGAAATCTTGATAGGTCTCCCACTAATGGAGCGTTTTTGTCGACAAGTTTTTACATGTCCCTACAATGACAACAACCCTAAGAGCATCCACAATGGTGGCACCCATTGTGGAACCCTTAGGAATTTAAAAATAAATTTTTTTTTTGTTAAATAGTTAAAGATCCGAACCAAATAAGTGTTTACAATGGTGACTCCTAATAAGAAGTCCTTAGAATAAAGGGACGTCGTGTCAAGCGACTCTGCTGAAGAAGAAGGTTGTGTATACGAATAATCTTGTCCCATTATGTCTCTGTAAACATGAAAGAAATCATGTAAGATTAAGCGAGGAAGATAAAGTGAGGAAGAAATCAAAGATCATTAGGGTAAGAACTGATTTAAGAAAACAAGACAAATTGTTTGAAACGAAAATCGTTTTCAAACTCAAACTACAAACTGATCTAAAACCCCCTTCTTTGAAACCCTAATTTCAAACGACCTTAAACCCCAAATCGATTGAAAACCCCCATCTTTGAAACCCTAATTTCAAACGTTTTTGTCCACAAATCGATTGAAAACACAAATCAGAACCCTAATTTCAGAGGAAAACAACATGTAACCTAATCTAAATCGAAAAAACAGCAAAAGAAAGCTTCAATTTACCTTCGTCAAAATCGATTGGAAATCGCCTTTTATCGCCTTTTCTCGACAGCTTTCTTTTTTTTNGGATATCATCGATATAGATTGATAAAATCCCTTGTTCGTAAACTCGCTAGGCGCAACGCGTGCGGCTGATTAGGGCCTAGCGAGTTATCGAAAAATCAGAAATAAATCGGAGAGTATTCGGAGATTTTTAATAGGGTTTTAATTTTCAATAATACATATAGATTACTTTTGTGGATTCCAAATATTATTATAGTTTAGGTTAATGGGCTGCATTACTCTATTTAGACCTGCCAAAACATGATTTGACTAAAAAATGGTAATATTTTATAATTTTTATTTATTTTGTTTTGTAAAATACGAAAAAGATGCAGATGTCGTCATCTTTTTTCCTTCTGCAACCAAACCTTCGCATCCATGATTCCCAGTTTATTCTTTATTTTGTTTTCATTTGCTTTTTTTGATTTGTATACTACAATTACTTGAGATCTACAAATACTAACAATTTTTCAGAAATCTTTTAGGTTCCAAAAACAACATTACGCGGCCGCCTAACCTTATACCATGTTCTCGGCGGTTAAAATACGGGCTACAGTAGAATGCATCCGAATTGGCCAAACTCGCCACGGTGACTATCCACTTCACGATTTTGCGGACGATTACTCGGCAACTCACCCGCTTTTTAGAACAAGGATAAAATCTAAGTATCGCTGTTGGTTAAAGAAAGTTGCCATGTATAGATTTCTCAAGTAGTATTCAGTGATATTATTAGGTTATTTGGGCTTTTGAAAATTCTATTGAACTTAACCAAAGTTTTATATCAGTTAGATTTTAGTTTAACCTTTTAAAAAAAAAATTGGATAAATTCAGTTAAATGAGGTTAATTTTGGTTAGTTCGATTCGAAATTAAATTAGTTTGGTTAGCTTGATTCGGATTTTTGGTAAGATTTTTGGTAAGGTTTGATTATAACTTTTGGAGGTAAAAGTAGAAAACCAAAGTAATTAATTGATTGTCAACCTAAACCGGAAACCAAATTGAACAAAAAATTACCGAATCAAATCAAATTCTAGAACCAAATTGAACGAAAGCCGAAAATTTTGGCAAGTTCAAAAAAAAAATCTCAGCATAGTGACAAGCATCACGATTTAACTGGAGAAAAAAAAAATTGAACTATAATTTAATTCTTAACTATATTCGAAACAGTCAATAGGTTTTCTATGTAACATATAAAAGAAACTAAGTTTGTAATTTGTTTTAAGATATGCTTGTGGAACGATTCTTGTCAAAGAGCACATTCATCTGATCATCGGACATCATATCATCTGGTGAATGTCTTGCTAATCAAAAGAGTACTTTGAAGTTTTAGAAAGAAAAAAAAAAGAGTACTTTGAAGTGAAGGGAAAAACAAAGCTTAGTTAAGATGCGGAAAAATCTGCAGTGCAGTGAGTCAGTATAATTTGCACAAACATCGATCTCTCGTCTTTGAGTCATGAGATGACCACACTTTAGGTAAGCCAAGAAAATACCCCTCGTGAGTTATTGCTGTTTTGCATGGACAAAGGACAATGATTCTTCTTCTTTTGCAATTTTTACTCGGTGTATTATTTTCTTGAAATCTCAATACGAAATGAAGTAATTACATCCACGAATTTTGTTTTTGCCATTATATTCAGAATAAGTGGATATACAAAAAGACAATAAAACGTTACACTTTTTTGGATTCTAATTATTGAAGTGTATATATCCATATTATTGACCTTCACTATGTACTTTCAAGTATTTATGTAGAAGAAGAGAAAATTATATACAGAAATGAAGTAGATACTGATTTTTTATAATTTATAGTAATATCCAAAGTAATGTACTAGTATAAACTCTGGAGTCATTACCCTTATTATTATGATATATTTCCTCATCATCTGGAATCATTATCATTATATGGCACATTAGATAATGAAAACATATACATATCTTCATCTCTATGTAAATTACTTTTCCATCTTTCAATTATAAACAAACAAATAGCTTTGTGGTCCTTTAGTTTTACAGGTAGGCTTCATCAAGCTCAGATTCACTATCTCAACATAAACTATAGACAAAAAAGAAAATATAATTTCTTATTAAATTATAATATTATATTTCGAACTGAGAATTCCTTTTTATTTATAGATTGTTTGTAGTATTACAGTTGATAATTGATTTTGTTAAAATTTAACATAAATCATAATTAGATTCACTAACGACAATATAATCAGTGCCGTGCTGGGATTTTTGGGGGCTCAAGGTAAATTAAAAAAAAAAAAAATTTACAATATGTAATAAAAAGTATATACTTTTTTAATTTGTAATTTAAAAGTAAAAGTTAAAATCATAAATAGAAAACTGGTATTTTTAGAGAAAGTTAAAATAATGATTTGGTATTTAGAAAGATAAAAATAATCATTTAAATACAATGATAAAATAATAAAAAGAAAAGTGATAATAAAAAATATTGAATAAAAATAACGGTAGATAAAGTATAGAACATTTTGTCGTTTAAAGAAATGATAAATAAAAATATGTATATTAAAACGTATTATTTATTTTTTCTATAAACTCTTTCATCAAAATATCATAATGTATAAATAAAATACAAATAACTAACTTTTGGTAAAAAAAAAATTGGATTATACTAACAAAAGCAAAACAAAAATCAGAACTGTGAGTTATACCATGTCAGTTCTTCAATTAATTTTTTACATTTTAGTTATAACACATTTTGAAATTTATTAGAATAAAAACATTCAGAATCATGTGAAAATCTACCTAAAACTATACATTTAGCTCTACAGAATGATTTTATATGAAATGAGAGGCCTTAAAAATTGCACATTTTGTGGGGGGGCTAAGGCAGAAGCCTTTTCTAAACCATGGTAAGCACGCCTCTGAATATAATATGGATTTTTTTACAAAAAAAAAACAGAATATGGGTTTTGTTTACTATATAAAACCAAATTTAACAAACCAAAATTGGCAATTTAAGATTAGAATTAAAATGAACTGATTTACTTCATGCATCCGGTAGTAATGATTCATATAATTTTCATAATTTTGTGTAAGTTTGTATTTCATCTAAAATAAGTAGGCATGATAAAGATTTAATATAATTTGGTTTTAACCTTTACAGCAAGGCACGATGCATGGAGTAAACAAGTATGCAGATGAGTACATGGTCGTACTAGTACATCATATATAAAGACATTCATGGCCACCTAGCTAATCCACTTGCTCAATACATTATCCCATGGTCTCTCTCTAAAAAAAACACAACGCCAAGAATCATGTGGAAAAGCTTCCATCATTGCTTCCCATCAAATCTCAATAATCCCTCCTCATCTCCGTCGGACGCCGCCGCCTCCGACGATGATCCCAACCGTCCATCCATTCTTCTCATCAACAACGTCAACCTCCTCTACAACGACTCCTCCACCGCTGACCGACCCATATCCAAGCGCCTCGTCGACGCCGAACCTTCCTCCACCACGACATTCACTGCCTCGACCTCCACCGCCGCTTATTCTTCTTCCGCGTCCTTCGATGAATCCGATAATTACGATTTTACCCCTGAACACGCTCCCCCTCCTGACTTAACCTCCGTTCTCGTCGCCCGTCGCTTCTTCTTCTCTTCCCCTGGCCGTTCTAACTTAATCACCGACTCGCCGGATCTCCGTCCCCGGTTTAACTACGAAACTGCCACTGCCACGACTACTACCAGGCTTCTCACTGGAGGAACCGCCGTGAAACAATACGTGCAATCTCCTGATCCTTACAACGACTTAAGGCGATCGATGCAGGAGATGCTTGACGCCGTTACAGACGCAGGAGATGTTCACCGTTACGAGTTCTTGCACGAGCTGTTACTCAGTTACCTCTCATTGAATGCAGCAGATACACATAAGTTCATTATCAGAGCTTTCGCCGACATTCTCGTCTCTCTCTTATCGGACGGTCACCGGACAAGCTGACGTGGGATGTTTTCATGTTATGTAGTAAAAAAACTACTCATGTTATGTTTTTTTGGGATTAACGCTTTAGGACAAAAAAAATATTTTAATGTAATTATTGTGTAATGATACGAGAAAATCGAGAGAGGCGTGGGGTTTTGTCTCGATCGCATGCAGTTAGATTTGTTTTAAACCTTTTAAAATAAAACATGTATTGTGAAACTTCATTGTGGATTTATCTGAAATTTTGATACTCGTTTTATCATTTTGAAGTGATAAAATTTTCGCCAGGTGTAAGTGCCATGACAAACAAAGAAAACTATGTCGACTGACAATTGGTACTATTTCATCTGTCCTAACGTATCAATTATATATAGAATCTAAAAAAAATTAGATTGACTTTCTTATGTTTTTCGTGCTGTTTTCACTTACATTCACGTCGAAACAAGAACTAAAATGGACATATATATGATAAGTTTTACATAGGGTTTTTATTTATTTATTCATGATTTGTAAATTGTAGGTTGGATAAAAATATCACCAGTTTTTTCAATACGCTGGTTTAGTGCTATCATGGCGATAGACATTTCTCATAGCTAGACGAACCATACAGTAGCATAATAAACACGAGTTCGACCAATAAGATGACCGTGATTGTGAAATTGGAACTTCTCGTAATTTAAATAAAATTTGTATAAGTTTCTGTTCTGCATAATTGAACGAGGCAAATTAAATGCGTCCAAGAAAATTATATGAATAGTAAAACTTGAGCATGAATGTTGGACAAGGTTGAGTGGATATAGTATATAGAGTGACTCCAAAACACAAGTCTTAAGGCATCGAGAGACTCTTGTCGCATAAAGCCGTGTATTATATTCTTAAGACTTTTTTTTTGTCACAAATTATATTCTTAATAGGCTTATTTAGTGAAATAGAGTAGCTTAATTTTGTTCATAAAATACTAAGATTTGGATATATCTAAATATAAAGTTGAATTGTGTAAATAATAGAGGAAATCTATTTAAGAAAATGTTTCTATATAAAAATATATTCCGTGAATGAGAACACCAATCTTAAACATTGTAGAAAATCTTAGCCACATCCATTTTATTGTTTTTTTTCTTTACGGAAATGAAGCACATCAAAACATGGCTTAGTTAGGAATGATGATATATACAAGCAATATATTAATCACTCGTATTCACAAATATTGAGATCTGTTAAGATTCTTCCCATGCATGAGATATTACACATAGCACAAGGTGAGACAAAAACAAAATAAGAGAATCCTAGATAGAAGTTGGGTGAAGCCTTATAGCTAGGTCCATGCATATTTAGCCGAATTACTGATAAATTGTTCATTATGGGAGATGTCTCAATTAACCAAGAAAAATTATTAAAAGTAAATTATAAGTATAAAAAGCATATGATTATGTATATTTGATTTGTGCAAGACTTTAAAAGCACACTAACATTATCTTTTAAGCAAGCATACGGTATTTGGCGCAGGAAGTAGGCATGGGTTTGCGGGTCAACCCGCCCGCATGACCCGCCAACCCGCGGATCGTTTCTTTTTTTAGTTAAAATTTCGACCCGCTCAATCCGCAAAGAAATAAACTAATACCCGCACCCGCCCCGCTTTATTTTGCGGGTAATCCGCGGGATCCGCGGGTTATATTTTTAATTAAAAAATAATTATTTAAATAGTTTTTCTATAAAATAATATATTTATAAGTAATTTTTATATTATTTTTTAAATATTTAATTATTTTTTTTAAAAAAATAATTATTTTTCTAAAAAAAATCATATTTTTCAAAAAAAAAAGATTTTTTTTTTATTTTATTTTGCGGGTTGGCGGGTATCCGCAAATCAAAATCCACCAACCCGCACCCGCCCCGCATAAAATAGTCTTAACCCGTACCCGCATCCGCGACTTGATTTTTTCAAAACGATGGACCCGCACCCGCCCAAATGGGGCGGGCCCCGCGGGCTTTGATTTAAATTCCCAGGCCCAGCAGGAAGTAAGCAAATTGCTTGTCTTATACAATGTAAGTTGGTATAAATTAGTGCCTGATTTTAGGGCGCTTGTCTCCAACTCTACCTGGCCAAGTATATGTATATATGTTTGTGTGACATGTGTCCTGCTCACATGTGCTTAAGAGATAAGTCTAGATATATAGAGGAGTCGTGTTTTACATATATATATGATATGCATATGATAGACTATACATATTGCCTTTAATTATGTTGTTAGGTGATTCCAGTAAAAAAAATATTCATCAGAATAATTAAACTAATACATATGGTTGACTGAAACATGTGATATAGCTGCGAGGCGAAAATAAAGAGTTTGTTTCCTTCAACCTTCTGAACCAATGATTTTTAGCAGTCGTTTTACATTTATAATTGTGTCTCCAGTCAAGTTCAACTTCTAGCTCTTATGGTTACCCTTATTTTAATTTAGTCAAAATAACTAAATAAAAAACTGAATCCAATTCATGAAGTAAATCCATCTTGAAAATTGATGATCTAAGAAATTGATAATTTATTATATTCAAGATATTATAATACATGTTTTTTTCTTACGTCTGGCATTTAAAATGCGACTTATTGGGATTGATATAATTGTATGTCCTGTGTGAAAAATATCTTACTTATAATTAATAAATAATAGTATAAATTCATATAGTAGCGCTTTAAACATTAATTTTATCCGCATTTAAGTTACCACAAGCTGGAATAGCTCAGTTGGTTAGAGCGTGTGGCTGTTAACCACAAGGTCGGAGGTTCGACCCCTCCTTCTAGCGTAGTTTTATATTTTTATCTTTTTGACTTCTTGAATCAATCAAGTCTCGTGAACGAATCAATTTGTATGCATTTCATTTTTCACAAAAGCTCTGTCCTCTAACTGTTTGAAAATTGCAATTAAACAGACCAAGATCATCAAGAGAAATCTTTACGTGCTTTGTTTGCTCGTCGTGGATTCTTGAACTGTGTCGGTGCTTCGTTCTAGGCCACATTTGAGTTTTCTGGACTACATGCAGAGGAGAAGGATGATACAAAGAGCGAAGGAGTTGATGCTGCCAAAGAATCGATTCGTGATTATTTGGGCAACTGGAGAGGGCCGAAGAGTGTAGCTGGAGAAGTAACATTCTTCCTCTTTTGTTTTCATGTTTTGTCGGCTGATGAATGAAGCTGAATTATATTTATAGTAATTCATCTTTATAAAAATGCACCATATAGTTTGTGATTTGATCAATTAAGCCCCCTTTAGTGAGGAAATTGATCTACTAACTGCAGCGAATTTCTATGTTACCCTTCTTGTGGAAAGAGGCAACCAGTTACTGAAAATTGAAATGTTCATGAGCCAACGGAATGTACATATGAAGCCCCACATTTTTTGTTTATACTGGGAAAATAGGGTATGGTTTATGCTTATGTGTTTTAACAAAAATTCAAATGTCCATGGGCCGACGCAATTGTATATTTCTCATTTTATTGTTTTTTTATACCTGCTATGTTTTAAACATTATATACATGCTATGTTCGTCTCACATTTATAAATCAATCCCAACAATTTACCTTCTCCAATATATCAATGTATTTGTGTTGACTACCTTTCCGAACGCGTATGGAAGGAGGAACCAGTTAAAAGTCATCACCTATGTATTGGCTATAAGAGAAGGCATAACACTGAATCCCCTATATATTATTTGAGAAACATTACAACTTCTTTTTGTATCACATGTCATTACTAGAATGATTTTTAGAATCATTAGAAAAATATGCTGGTTCATCTAATTATATAATAAGTTTTTTATTAAACTAACAATAAATTCATCATTAATGTACTTTATTATTTCTTTAAATAAAATTTATGGAATTGCCTAATGTGGCTAAAGTATATATGGCAATTAATGGTTTTGAATAATAAAGATTTGATAAAAAAAATAGTGTATCTTCTATCATTTTTTTTTAATTTTAAACTATTAAATAAATTAAACAACCATAATAACCATATGATAAAAATCTAAATATGTATATGTTATATTTTGAATTTTTACAAACGGCTATAAATTACTAAAAGTTAAAATTCTCACATTCAAATTTTATGATCCATGGTTTAAAATTTTTGTTATGACAAAATACCAATGATTACAAAAATTATATAATTAAAAAAGTCCAATTTAATTAATTATTAAGATTAATATATGTATCGTTTTAAATTAAACTATAAACCATATAAAATACAATATTTTAGTTTCAAAATTTACTTTGAACAATTTTTTTGATAAAAGTTTTGAACGATCATTGACAACTTATTATTTTTTAAATTATAAATTACTAAAACTATTAATCCCACAATAAAAACTTTGTTATCAGTAATTTAAATTTTTTTCTGTAAAAGATACAAATGATCAAAAAAAACTATATGAGTAGAAATCATCATTTAATAGACATTAATATTAAAAATATACTAAAATATATTATCTATGTCAGTATCATTTAAATTTAATTACATATTCTATCAAATATAAAAAAAAATATTTTTTGGATTAATAAAGTTGATTTATATGTTCGCACCAATTTAATTATATATTTAATAGTTACTGACTTTTAATTATTTAATATATATTTATTATTTCATAATATGTAAAAATATTTAATACATAAAATAATTTTTATATATAATGTTGATTACGCGCAAGGCGCGGATCTTGCTCCTAGTTTATCTCTAATACATTGTTTGATCAGTCAAAGATATGTAAAAATGTGAAATGATGCGTTAAATATCGAATGGTTAACAAACGCCACTAACTCAGTGAAAGTATCGTTGTTTCTTGTCACTGCTCGATTTCAAAATTTGAAATTAGATATTAGAACCCAACAGAAAGGAGAAGATGAAATCGAGTTTGCAGGAAGTTTGGTAACATATGAAAGAAATGTTTACTGAGAATGAGAAGAAGTAAGTAAGAGTCTTGAGGGGTCACGTGAGTTGTTGTTGACATAATGCGTCAGACCAACTTAATTATAATATTTCCAAAAGTGGCTAAGTCAATTATTACTGTAATAATAATGTCACCACTGTTCAAAATCTATAACTAATGCACATTTGAATAGGTTAATAGATTGTAATTCAGAGCTGATCGTACAGAGTTGATTGTTTGTACGTTTAACAGAGGTGAAATTGAAATTTTCAATTTTAGAGAACAGTCTTGTTTTTTCCTATTTCTTGATTAGTCATAATTTTAAAATAGTCAACATAAATTTCAAAATTACTATCAAAATAACATTAGATAAATTATCATGTGATTTTTTGGTTAAGTAGTCACTGAGTGAACCGAATAGATCTCAACATACATTGTTTGATTACTGAAGAAATCGAGATTTTAAAGAAAACAGTTCATGATTAAAAGGGTTGGTCAACTATGCATGCAAATTTATTTGAATTAAAGGTTATTTACAATCGTCATTAAAAGATAACCAAACTAAATAATACTACTCGCTTCTGTTTCAAAATGCATGAAGTTTTAAAATTGTGCCCAACTATTAAGAAAATTATTTTACCAACTATTAAGAAAATTATTTTTTATCTTAAAAATATCATTAAAATGTAAATTAAAAGTTATTCAACCAATTACAAAACAGACTACAAAATATCATTGGTTACACAGTTTTTGATAAAGTGAAAAAGTGCATTGATATATGAAAACATAATCTATTTTGAAACATCAAAAACTCTCTAAAACATCATCTATTTTGAAACGGAAAGAGTACTACTTAAATGCAATAAGTGTGTTATAAATGAACAAACAAACATAATCATGTGACTTTTCATGCGATTAATAATGAAAAGTTTGAAATTAACTCGAAGTCGTCGCATTTTATATTACTAATAAATACTTCCTCCTTCCATGCAGATTATATTTTATAATCATCTCTTCCAAAATATGGGTAAATACAAACAGAAGAGACATAAAAGTAAAAGGATCACTCATGAGTCATGATATAGTTAAATATGTACTTTATTTTATTTAAGTAAGTATGCTTTTATTTTCATCAAAGATACATTTTGATATCACATTCAATTATTTGTTCACGGGCTTCCTCCTCTTTTCCTCCAGCTTTTCATCTATGTACATGCCTCTGTTTTCTTATTAATTTCCAGGATGAAGTTATTAGTTTTGATCAAAAGTAAGACTTCTATTTATCTTATTTTCTGTTAAGAAAAAATGGGACATCTGTTTTTGAAAGAATAATATTTGATTAAGAAAATATTTAGTTCATAAAAACAAAGATTTACCTATTGTCTAGAAGAGAAAAAAATACACGTTTTTGATAAAACGTTGCGGATGTGAACAATTTGGCATTTTGCTATTCGGGTGTGACACTATTTTGTTGAATTGAATGATCTCTATCATTATGATAATCTTTTATACTTATTTTATAGTTTTACATCATTTATATCATAATTCTTTTTTTAAAAAGATATATTTCTTATCAGATTCGGTCGCTACATAGTGGATTGAGTATCATACTAAATAATCCAGGTTTAAAAAGACTTTTGACTAATATTAGAAACAATTAAATCATCTATTATTAGATTAATATGTAAACTGTTCGGGCCAAAATTCCGCTAAGTAGTAAAAAAATTATTACCAACAAAAATCAAACCCAAAACAGATAGGTTTACCCGATGCTCCAAGTTAGTACTTACCATTAGCTATCTCTATTTTGGTTAATTCTTTCATATTTGGTCAAAGAAGTTTGAAATGGTATGGATAAGAACAATTAAATGAACCAAAGATTATGCATATGAAATTTTATGGCCAATATGAAAAATAATACAAAAGAAAAACACAAGGTCACTATATTCTACTTGAAGGTACACCTTTTCTGATACGAATATTTGATTTTGTGCTGTTGGCTGTCAAAGACATAGACTTTTAAACTGTCGTTTCCACTTCCTACTGATGAACCTTTGTATTCTTATCAAATATCACCAAACTTTAATTTTATAACTTGGACCGTTGTGAGTTGTACGATATTTTAATTATTAACTACGTGTACAGATTGTCCATGCCGTGCTATCACAATTTCACAAGATAGTTCATTGGTCTCAATGTTCAATGATCTCTCTTATTCTCATTTTACAAGAGTCTCTTATTCAAATTGTATAAGAAAACTACAGACTCCAAACTATATTTGGTAGAGAAAACAATAGATCGATAAAATCAAATTATAATCTACACATTGTCAAGTTCCGAAAAAAAACAAAAAAACTCGAACGTTTTATTATAACGAGATCAGATAAACTCGAACGTTTTATTATAGCTGTACAAGTTGGAAAATATATTAAAACAGAATTTACAAAAACATGTTATGATTCTTTGTCAATTATAGAGTGAAAGTAGAATTTTTAGATTCGCTTGATAAAAAACAAAAGAGAATTGTATCTCATTAATTAATTTCAGACTAAAAAATCAACAGATTAATATTTTACTAATTTTATTAATACGTTTAAAATATTACAACCGGTTATTAATTAACTTTAATGGGTCCGATGTTTGCTTTCTTTCTTTGTTTTTTTGTCGTTGTTTGTTGTTTCTGTAGGAGTGACACAGTGATGGCATTTAATTTCTTTGCAGACTACATTTTTGGCATTTAATTTCTTTGAAGACTACTTAATAAACTAAAATTATGAGTAGTTACTACGCCGGGGACAAAAGTGCTGTGAATTAAATCCGATTCATAGCACGAGAGACACCTGCCCAGTCAACCTATCTATTGACCCTTTCTTGTTTCCTCTTTTAAAGTATGTCATATACTCCTCCGTCTCGTATCTTTTGTAATATTGCACAAAAATTAAAAAAATTACATTTCCTTAAAAAAATATTTTAAAGATATAATTTTAAAATCAGTTAACCAATTATAAAAAATACTGTAAAATCTAATTGGTTGAACAGTTTCCAATAAAGATAAAATTAACCTTAAAATCTCAAAACTTCCTTAAAATCTCAAAAGTTCATGTAAATTGAAACAAAACAAACTTTCTAAAACATCATCTATATTGAAACGGAGGGAGTATGTATCTTAACATGTTTTACCTATATCATCCGTGTATTTATCAAGACAATGTGAATAATATTTACAAATTTCTTCCCGTTCTTTAGCTTTTACCATCTCCGTCCATACAATGTTATTTCGATGTAAAACGATACTTTTAATAAGAAATAGCTTGGACTAGTTTAATTTGATATAAATATATATTGTTTGAAACCTCAATAATAATACGTTAGTTCTAGACTTGTAGTATACTATAGCATATACGTGGAAAAGAAGAATATGTTTGTTGTAGTAGACGTCGACAAAAAGAAGAATATGTTTGTTG
>QGKV02002055.1:27227243-27274849 GCA_003260655.2 Brassica cretica
CGCAAACCTGCCCAAAAAAAAAAAAAAAAAACACTCAAAACTCATGAATCAATTAAAAACACCAATGGATCTCTCTGTCTATTCATATCAATTTGGATAATCATCTAAGAATGCGCGCGCGCGCACACACAAACATCGACGAATCATATCGATCGGACCTAAAAAAGTTTCAAACTTTAGTCAATAAAATTGCTACATCGTTTAGACAAACACTCAAGCTCTAAGAATCAATGATCTCTGTCTAATCATAACAATCGGAATCAATGTAGCAAGTTTGAAACTTTAGGAAGGAGAACAAAAAAGAAGGGCACCTGAGATTGCAGAAGAAGCACGTTTTCCAGAACCCATCTTGCAATTTAGTCGAGTTCTACTGGGCTCTGATTCTACGAAGATTGATGAAGAGATGAAGACTGGGTGTGGAGCTTGGAAATTGAATCGAAATCAATGTCTCGATCTCGATGTGAAAGTTACGTCTTCCTCTCCTGTGTTTACGGTGTGCGACCAAAAATCAGGTTCCAGTTATGTTGGGCGTGTTTAGCTTTTATAAATTTTAAAATAATTTAACGGGCCGATGAGAATACATAATGGGCTTCGTTTAGGGCCCATTGGATTTACAACTTTAAAAGCCTCTTTTCTCCGTCACCTTTTTCTGAAGTAATCATAGCCCGACATTTTATCCGTTAAATTTGATTCGAAATTTCAGATATCCGTAAACTTTCGAAACAAAACAAATACTAAAAAATCAATATCCGTTAAAATCGAAGCAAATCACAAATATTAAAATTTTGAGAAGCGG
This sequence comes from Brassica cretica, assembly GCA_003260655.2. Classification (NCBI taxonomy): domain Eukaryota; kingdom Viridiplantae; phylum Streptophyta; class Magnoliopsida; order Brassicales; family Brassicaceae; genus Brassica; species Brassica cretica. The sequence continues at coordinate 27,228,040 of QGKV02002055.1, forward strand.
ATATCCGATCCGTCAATATATAAATACATGTATATCTTGGTTATATTTAAAGTTTTTAAAGTATAAAATTATATAATTATTATTCTAACATATGATTTGATAAACTCTATTCACATTTATATAAAAGTATTACATAAAAAAAGAGAATACATTTATGACAATTATAATTTTTTTCTTAAGTTTTGTGTTAGTATAATTGTTAACTAAGTTCAAAAAATTACAAAATATGCAGATTCACTATTTCTTTTAATTTTTATCATATATATCATGCAAAAAAAATGTTTTACAAAACAAATTTGTATCAAAATTTTAAGATTATTTGTATTAATCAAAACATATAAGATATCTGTAAGTATTTGTAAATATCTACAAATATCTATTTATTTTCTGGATATCCGTTTTTCCGAATATTCGTATTTTTCTGAAACAAAGTAAATAGAAAAATTAGATATCTCTCAAATAGTTTCACAAAAGAAAATCGAAAAATTAGAAGTAATAACGTGTTCTGTCTTTAAAACCTCTTTGTCTCTGTATAGCTCCAGAGTTTCTCCGTTGGTTTTCTCAAATCAGCAATCTGGTCTCTTTGTGTCATTCTAAGAGAGGTGGCATGGAGGTTGAATTCAAAGCAATGCTCGACGATCTCGATGTTCTCGAGAAATCTCTCTCCGATCCGGCGACGATCCACAAGGTGTTTGTCCTTTTGCTTCGGATCTCGTTTCATTAACGAGCTCTCACATGCATTGGTGTTCAAGTGATATAATTGTATTGATCTGCTTCTGGATTCTCCTAATTGCATTCATCGTTTATGGGAATCTCGCTTTCCTTGTTAAATGTCAAAGCTTTCTTTTTTTTTTTGACAGAGGGTTAAGCACTTCTGGTGCTATTTTAGTGTTCATCTACATCTTACTTGCAAGGAGATAAAATAGTATATAGATTGTGCCCGAACGGGTGCTTCCCATTTTTATGTCATGACATATTAAGTGTAGGTATTTTATGTATGGTATTAGTTTCTTATGGCTTTTTCTGGATAATTTTTGTTTTTTTTAAATGCTGAGTATAGTTACTTTCACGCCTATAGAATTTTATTTAATTCGATTTCTATGTTTATTTCTCCTAGAGTTTCACAATGAACATAACAACAGTGCAAGGCTTTGAGACCTTCACGTCGAGCTTGAAGAACAAGTCATTTTGTCCTACCAAGGAGGGCAGTGGTGTGGATCTTGTTTTGAGCTGTGTCGATAATTATGAAGCAAGGATGGCTGTCAACGAGGTACCTCTTGTTTTTTTGCCTTTCTCAAGAAAAAGCCTTATTTTTTTTTTGTTTCAAATTTTCCACATAGTTTTTACCTATCCATCAAGCATTTTGATCTTACGTTGTACATGATTAATTTAGTTACAACGTTGGATCATGCTTGTGAGATATACAGATGTTGTAAAACAGCTTCTAAATCTCTGATTAGAGTTTATCCTTTGATGTATAGGCATGCAATGAATTAAGTCAGACGTGGATGGAGTCAGGCATATAGTATGTAAAGCTTTTAATTGCATGTACCATTGGAAACAACCTATGAACTTGAGCTAACAAAGAATACAATATCTCGAGCAGGTGTTTCTGAAGATGCCGTTTCAGGTCACATACAGCTTCTGGTTCCTGGAGAAACTGCTTGTTTTGCTTGTGCACCTCCTCTGGTATGTTCTGTTCTCTTCTGTTATCACTCATACAACTGCCTAGATGCTTGAGGAATGTTATAAGTAGAACATTAGTAAATTTAAGGATTTTGTGATTCAGTGTGTTTGTTAACTTACACTTGCATCTCCTCTAAATAATTTATTTATTTCTGTGGTAGGTCGTGGCATCTGGAATTGATGAACGGACACTTAAGAGAGAAGGGGTCTGTGCTGCATCTCTGCCTACTACTATGGTAATTTTCAACCACCTTACAATGCGGCTGAAGAAAATTTTGATATCTTGACTAGTTGTAATATAGCAGCTAATGCTTTTGTTTATTTAAGCTCTGTATATGTTTTCAAGACTTTGCTTGATTGTCCAATTCAGGGAGTTGTTGCCGGGCTTTTGGTTCAAAACTCTCTCAAGTTCTTACTAAACTTTGGTGAAGTTTCTCCCTACTTGGTAAAAAGTCTTGGCTTTCTTCATCTCTTCACACAGAGAATCATTATCATAATTAATCATTTGAGGTGTAATCGTTTTATTCCTCTGCTACTTGATGCTCCAGGGTTACAATTCACTGAAGGATTTTTTTCCAACCATGCAAATGAGACCAAATCCACAATGCTCTAACGCAGCTTGTATGGAACGGCAGGTAACTTTGAGTAAAAATCAACGTACTTAACTCTCTGTTTCCGTGTTCTAAGGTTAAAAACATTGAAATCTCAAAAATGTAGAAAGAATACATGCTTGCAAAACCAGCAAGGGACGCTGCTGCCAAAGCTAAGATGGAAGCCGATGCGTTAACAGCTATTGATGATTGCCCACTCCATGATGATAATGAGTGGAACATAAGGTAACAACTCTGTAAAATTAGTTAACAGCAATATTTGCAACAAGAGATCTAATGTGTATCTCATGTCTTCTTTTTATAAGTGTGGTTGACGATGAGAATGAGAAGGATACCGCAAAAGCTTCCTCAAGTTCAGGTATTTTGAACATGGGACTCTCTGTACCTTTTATGTGAAAGTGTATTAAAACTTTATGTCTTCATCTGACAATTCTTGAAATTGATTTTGTGGTTGTATAGATACATTGCCAGAAGGGCTTACTAGGGAGCTTCCAGTCGCAGATGAGTATGAGAAGACAATAGCTATAGGGTCTGGAGAGGCAGAGGAGGAAGAGAACGACCTTGAAGATCTGAAGAAACAGCTCGAAGCTCTTAATGCTGCTTGAAGGTCTTTATGGGAGACATAACATAGTTGTTTATCGGTTTTTACTTGAAAGAGATGACAAATGCAATTGTGTAAAAGCAAAATAAAGTGTTTGAGGATTTTGATAAATTGGATCTCACAGGCATACAAAACTATAAACTTTTTTTGGATGATGATTTCTCCCTTTTATGATTGGCTTACCAAAGTTGAAGTTATACAATTTTGCATATATTGCATGGTTTTTATAGGCATGGGCGTTCGGGTCGTTATTTTGGTATTAGAGTCTAGAATCTGTTTAAATATTTTTATTGGATTTAAATATATTTAATTTGAATTCGGTTATTTCGGGTTGAGTTTGGATATTTAAAAGTGGCATTACTTGGCAAACATGAAAGGGTTAATAAAAAGGATGGTAAAAAACAAAAACACACTCAACCCAAACCACAAGCAATCTTTCATAGATATAAAAAAAACAATGACGCACCATTAAGAATTTTCAATACTTTTTACCAAGAATGATACCTATAATGACAGACACAAGAGCCACTCCGAGGACAATCTTCAATGTCATGAGATGAGATGTTTCAGCTTTCTGAGTTGTTGTAACGTTTCCTGAAGAAGAAGACGAGTGTGAAGCAGAAGCATGATCTGACTCCTCCTTACTCTTACGTTGCTTTGGAGTTGGAAAAGAGAAATCAATATTATCTCGAGACTTAACATCTACTTCTCCTTTTCCCATGGTCTCAGTTTCCTGCAAGTTTGATTTATGAAGCTTCATTGCTTCTTCCTCGTCCACCGAATCTTGTTCACTTGCTTTAGTTTCATGCTCATGCAATTTTAAGGTCAGTTCTGCAACTTTTTTGACCTGAAAAAAAAAAAACAAGAAAGACCACACTTGTGAATCAGCATTCCTAAAATGTTATCCCATTGTCCTGAGTTATACTGTTACCTCTTCTTTCAACTGAGCTTCAGCGCTTTTCAATTGTTTTTCTACTTCATCAAACTTGGACTCCAACACCGACTTTTCAGAAGCCACAGAAGTGAGCTTCTTGATTTCGGATGCCATAGCATCCAGTTTAGACTTCTCTACTCCGAGGTGTTCTTGAATATTTATGAGCTCATTCTTTGTGCTCTGATGTATCTCATTGACTTGGCTATTCTCTTCTGCAAGGGATTTAACCTGAAGTAGAAATCAGTGTCAAAATATATCATGAGATGGTTTACTAATACATGATTTTTTAGATTCTGTGAATGTTTGTCTACCTGTGATCTTAATCTTTCTCTTTCAGAAGTAACCTTGTTTGTTAATTTTTCTATGGCTCCTTTTGAAGCCTGAAGCTCTTTTGCTGTTTGGTTCTTCTCAGCTTCTAAAGCAGAAAACATTGCCTGAAAGCCACTGGTCTCTGACCCATGATCGGCTAGCTCCTGGTTCAGCTTTAGATTCACTTCGGCTAAAGATCCATTTTCTTTCTCAAGCTCTTTGATTGTATCTTCAAAAGTCTTGAGTTTCTGTAGAACATTTTCAAGCTCCATTTTTCTAGTATCAGCAACTTCAGATACTTCTAGAACTTTCTTTTTATGTTCCTCAATTAGGTTTTCATGGGATTGTAACTTTGTAACCAAGTATTTAGCTTCTATGTCTCTCTGATTAAACCTTTCCTTCTCAGCAACCAGAAAGCCTTCAAGTTCTTGAATCTTGATCTTGAGTTGATTGTTTGTGTCTGATAGTAACTCATTATCCAAGGATGACTGATCAAGATCTTCAGATGCTTCAGCCAACTTGTCTTCATATAATCTTATTTTCTCCTCCAGATGTTTCGATTTCTCGGTCAATGACTTGGCCTCTGTATCTATGATATTGAGTTCCTTCATTGCCTTCTGAATGCTGAGATCTGAGTGTTTATGCAAATCTTTTATCTCTTTGCTTCTTTTGTTAGCTTCATCTGTTTCTCTTGCTTGCTTCTCAAGTCTCTCTTCAGCTGATTTCAGCTTCTCCATCGCCTCGCTTTCCCTTAATCCAGCAGCTTCGTTCTTCTCAAGTTCCTGGTTCAGTTCCAGCTCCAGTGTTTTCACCTTTTCTTGAAGTTCATATAGTTCTCTTTGTGAACTGCTTGAGCTTCTTTCAATAGGAATTTGCTTCTCTGCTTTCTCACCATCCTTAGTATCAGTCCCTTCTTTCTCAACTTTTATGAATCCACCATCAAATGTAGTATCCTCCTCTTCTTTTTTCATAACTATATCTTCCTTGGTCATTTCTCCCTTCACATCCTGTAATCAAACCATCAGAATACTTAATCTCCAACGAGAACTAGTAAACAAAAACTTGATAGATTCAATTCTACTTAAAGGGCATGTTTAGAACTAAAATCTTTCTTTGCCATATCTTCAATATTTTTAATGTCAAAGATATAAAAAAACAATTTTCCTAGAGTTATAGTAGTTAGGAGTGAACTTGAATGAATTGTACAATAGATTATAGAGGATAACATCTATGTTCAATGACAAGAAAAAAAAAACATTAAAATTTTGTAAAAGTATTTCATTATGAACAAACAGATCATCATTACCTTAACAGAAACATCGACCGTCTTTAAATCCTCAGGTGCACCTTTCCCTACATGGACCTCGGAACTCATTTTTGTTTCTTTTTCCATCAAGCAGTTCCTAATACCTTTTGTTCTGCAACCGATGAAAAATTTAAGGCTTTGAAAATGGTACTAATAATGAGTAATTCACCATGGTTTTATAAGTTTTGTTTCTTGCATCAACTAGATATGTGATCAAGTTCAGTTGCATTCCAACCGCAACATTTTCATCTTATAGAAAAAGGAAATCCTTTAGTAGCTTGTAAGAAAGAGAAACCAAAATATTTCAACCATTCACGAAAATAGATTGTAAAATATAATTGGTTAAATAGTGTCTCATTGTAATATTCAAGTATATGGTGGATTTATTATTGCCAACAACATTCTTTAAAAGATTATGGAAATAACAAAAGCTTTATACGAGTTTAACCTTTGTTTAATTAAATACTTTACGATCATACACAAGTATAAAGTAACCAAACTCCAAACAGAATTTGCAACAAACTTACTTTTATTTGGTTGATGAAACCATTAAAGCATAAAGCATAAACATACTCAACTATGTGATCATTGTTCTGTACCGTTTGAGATTGACGCACTTATCAAGATTCGATGTAACCTTTTTTGGGAAAGAATAACAAGTTAACAGTGGCTTTACCAACCAATAAAGAAAGGATAGCCACGCACGGAGGTATTATCAAATATTAACGAGTAATTTATGTATGTGCACTTACCAAGATGTGCTTAGGGTGTCAATATATAAAGTCAACTAACAAATAAAAGGCATGTTTAACGCCCACCAAATTGGTAGCCCTCTCTTAAATTGTGTATACAATAGTAGTTTATTAAATTTGTAGTATTTGACAAGAAGAATATCCGAAAATAAATTTCAAATGAAAACACTAGTATTACTTTAAAGACATTGGAAACGAATAAAATTTGAAAAAATATATTTAAATCCAAGTATACAACTAAGATAAGAATCAAAAAATTATTACAGTTAACATAATAATAAAAAATCATAAGCAATGGCGACCAGATGAATAGTGATGGCACAAGTATACTACTAACTAAACAAGAAAAATGGTTCACAAAACATATATGTACGAGTAATTTTATAAGTACTACATTTTATTTCGAATTATTCTGTCAGTTTTGGTTAAACACAAAACAAAAAATATCACGGTTATAAATTAGAGACGTGGAAGATACTACTAAAGTCTCATCAAAATGATAAATTCTCACTGTATCAGGCTAAACCGGGCTTAAAACGATATAACCGAAGAACATTCGATGAATTAAGAAATTGTAATCATTAACCTAGTTTTCTAAACGCTATCTATAGATAGATACATAGCTTGAAAGTTGCAAGTAAAGCCTAATTCTTGAAAGAAATATCATCAAAAGAGTTACCACGTTTAATATTACGATCCAATCGTGTTTTTATAGAGAAATGATTCGGTAATATAAGCATAATCAATGGTTAAATTTTAAAACAACTCACGTATAGACAGAAAACAGAATATGCATACTACTAGTATAAGAAGGTGTGATCCATCCATTGATCTATTGAAATCCTAAGTAGAAGTTATCGTTGTCAGTTGTCACTATCAGATATAGTTAGATTTTAAGACAATCTAAAACAGAAAGACGACTTCGACCTATCACCAAATCCAACAAAAAACAAAAGAAAAGACGGTGGATTTGAGATGCTTACTTGAATCTGCTCAATATGTTTTTCTTTCTCTGTTTTTAGTTTTTGTATTTTGTTTTAACGTTTCAAGTTTTCTCGCAAATGGAGAAATGAAAATGCATGAGGAGAACAAGAAGAAGACCAAGAGATGTCAATGGAAGAGACGAAGACAAGTCTCTCTTTTAATTGTTTTAGAGTTTATAACGTGAACAGCAGAAATTTAGGTCTCTTTGTATTTTTGAAAGGCAACTTCAACGGATGAATTAACTGTCTAAATTTCTCTTCCACGGTTCCACCCCTTCTTTTGGTTTTCCCGGTTTGAGTTTGATATGATGGCCCGATCCCGATTTAAATGGTTCATTGTTAATAATTGGTATATTTTTGTATTATAGCCTTATCCTAGTTTTCATAAAGTTAAAGACAATATAGTCAAATAACTAATCAATAACTTTGAATGTGTACCCAACTTCCAAATAATGAGTTATTGAAAATGCATATCTAGAATTGAAGTGTTTCTTTCTTTGGTATAACAACAACAACCTGTATATAATTTATCCATCTAATTGATTAACATAAAATATTTGAATAATCCTTTTTATTAGTTATAGACACTACATATATTTGCAATTCCTATATATTATAATCACTTCACAGTTGAGATAAGTTGATATATGTAAATGTTTCTTTCTAATGTTTCTTGTAGAAGTTATGAGCATTTTTGGTTGGTCGATTGGGATTGTTTAATATTATAAGAAAGCAAAGATTAGAAAAGGGTAATTTGCAAGGCATTCCAACAAATCCTTACACTTCATGCAATTTCATGTTTCTTGTTCGTATAAATATATGTGTATTTTTGCATTCTCCTATTCACTAAGTTCCCTTTACCCTTTCCCTCTCAAATCCAAAAAAACGACCAACCAAAATTTTCCAAATACCATTTTTGCCAAAAATATGAAATCAAGAACAATTTCATTAACTATATCTATAGGCATTGCCATAATGGCCATTTTAGCATCCAAAGCTCTATTTGACACACATCCTAGAGCCTTCATGCACAATGTTCTGCATACAATCAAAGCTATATCATATTCAGCTATAACTTCCGTTTACAGCCACCACCACCATCATCATCATCACCACCATCGAAAACCATCTGATACCAAAAAGAAAGTTGATATATGCGACGATTTCCCCAAAAATATACCTCCACCGGACACCGACACGACGTCCTATCTCTGCGTCGATAAGAAAGGCTGCTGCAATTTCACGACCGTGCAATCAGCCGTGGACGCAATCGGAAACTTTAGCCAGAAAAGAAACGTGATATGGATCAACTCTGGCATGTACTAGTATGTTTTCATGATAACCATATCTTTATTTTTTTTGCCACTAATTGTTATAACAATCTATTTTGTTATCACATTTTAGAAAAATAGCTATACGTAAAAGTAAATAAAAATATTTATTGTGGCAGTGAAAAAGTGGTGATTCCGAAGACTAAGCCAAATATCACGTTACAAGGACAAGGGTTCGACACGACAGCCATAGCTTGGAACGATACGGCCTACTCGGCTAACGGCACTTTTTATTGTGCCACGGTCCAAGTCTTTGGTTCTCAGTTCGTCGCTAAGAACATTAGTTTCATGGTAATTTAATTTCATTATCTTTTGACACAAGCAATATAACATACTTAAATTGAAAGGCTAGAAAACCTAGAATGAAATATATATATTAGTCTTGGGATATATTTTGGTGACAGAACGTGGCTCCTATACCGAAGCCTGGAGATGTAGGAGCTCAGGCGGTGGCGATAAGAATCGGGGGAGATCAATCTGCGTTTTTGGGATGTGGTTTCTTTGGAGCTCAAGACACTCTTCATGACGACAGAGGTCGTCATTACTTCAAGAATTGCTACATTCAAGGCTCCATTGACTTCATCTTCGGCAACGCTAAATCTCTCTACCAGGTACATATATTTACTTAGATAATTAGACTTTTCGTTATATAGTTTAATGGACTTCATTTTATCGACGTTATAAAATAATAGTTTATTATAATTTATAAACAAATATCTATGAGCCAAAAAGAAGAAGTACATGCAAGTTACATTAAGTCCAAGTTAAAATTTGGTATGGTTATGTAATAAGTTTTCTCCTAGTAGGACTGTCAAATAATATCAATGGCGAACCAAGTGAGCCCAGGGTCAAAGTCGGTCAACGGAGCCGTGACTGCTAATGGCCGTAACTCAAAGGATGAGAACAGTGGCTTTGCCTTCGTCAACTGCACAATAGGCGGCACTGGACATGTGTGGCTAGGTCGTGCATGGAGACCTTACTCACGTGTCATCTTTGTTTCCACTTATATGACCGATGTCATAGCACCCGAAGGCTGGAACAACTTCAACGATCCCTCTAGAGATGCGTAAGCACAAGACTAAATATGCTTTTATTTTTCTTAACGAAAGCTGATTTATTAAGACTAATCCTAAGAGACATGTTTGTTTGGGTGGTTAGGACAATATTTTATGGAGAGTATAACTGTTCGGGACCAGGAGCTGATGTTTCGAAAAGGGCACCGTATGTTCAGAAGCTGAATGACACTCAAGTTGCTCAGTTCATTAACATGACTTTTATCGATGGAGACCAGTGGTTACAATTATCCGATCTCTAATTAGAAAGAAATCATAATCTATTGTCTATAACAGTACAGTAACAAATTGTGTTTACGGGACTGAAATAAAATAAAAAAATGCGAAATGAGTTGTACATGTAAAATTTGTTGAACATAATCTAGACATTAATTAACAGTTCTCCAATCTAATCGTGGAGTTCCTAATTTTGTTGCTTAACCAAGAGTAGTAACTCAAATGTAAGTAAACCATAATCGGACCGGCCGGTTCGGTTCAATTTAGAAAAAAACATTAATTTGCAATTGCATCTTCTTCACATGCTCCGCATATTCCTCGGGAAAATGCTGCTCGAGAGAATAAAGAGGAACAACGCTCGCACCTTTGCGAATTTCGCAACCTACCGGAAGTTATGACTAACGTCGCCGGAGATCGCAACGGAGACGGACTTTCAACCGCGGTCACGGAGAATTCGCCTCCCTCTGATCCTCCAATCCGTGTCTACGCAGATGGGATCTACGATCTGTTCCATTTCGGCCACGCTCGATCTCTCGAACAGGCTAAGAAATCGTTAGTTGTTCTATCTCTCCGGCGAATGTTTCCTCATTGTTCAGTCTCGATTTCGATTTGCGTAGCTGTTACAGTGTATATGTTTGTGGTTTATGGTAGTCATGGTGATAGTATCTCTCGCAACGAGAAAGTTCATTCGAAATTAGAGTATGGCCCTGTTCGTTTACCTATCGCTTGCAGGTGGCAGGTTGTTATTCGTTGCTGTCGCTTAAGGTCGCAGATTGGGTTCGTTTTGATGTTGCGCGACCAGTCGTAGGTTCCGATTTAAGTCGCAGCGACTAAAAATTAAGAAAATTTTGATCGCGCGACTGGTCGCAGATCGCAAGTCGCGCGACACGTAAACAAACATAATTTTAGTAGTAGGTCGCAGGTTTTGTCGCAGGTCGCGCGACATGTAAACGAACATAATCTTACTCGCAGGTCGCGCGACACGTAAAGGAACAGTGCCTATCTTAGTGTTGATTGTGTGATTGTAGTCAAGATATGTAGCATACGGCATTGATTTTGATGACTCTTCAAGTCTTCCTTGTAGCCTTGTAGGTAGATTCGTTTTATCATTTATGTGCTTAGTGCTTACATTGTGTGCACTGTGATGGTATTGGCTAAGCAGGTTTCCAAACACTTACCTTCTTGTGGGATGCTGCAATGATGATACTACTCACAAGTACAAGGGAAAGACTGTGATGAATGATCAAGAACGATATGAATCTCTTCGGCATTGCAAGTAAGGCTCTTCTCTTCTCTCACTAATGTTTGCTTGTGTTAGTACTAGTGATGGAGATGTTAATTAGTTTAACCTTAATTGTATCATAATAGATGGGTGGATGAAGTGATCCCTGATGCACCGTGGGTGATCAACCAAGAGTTTCTTGACAAGCACCGGATTGCATATGTGGCCCATGATGCTCTTCCGTAAGCAAACTATATCACTTGTCTTGTTAAAAAAAATACAGACTTTAGTGTTGAAATAGTGAAGTTTGTTTCAAACAATCAGCGTCGACTAATATATGTTATTCACAGGTATGCTGATGCCAGTGGAGCTGGAAAAGATGTCTATGAGTTCGTGAGTCTGAGTCGATGTTCATACTCTTTGTTCTGTTGCTGTCATCTGTGACTGATAGTCACTGAGTTTTCATCGCAGGTCAAAAAAGTAGGGAGGTTCAAGGAGACTAAGCGAACTGAAGGGATATCTACTTCGGATATAATAATGAGGATAGTGAAAGATTATAACCAGTACGTCATGCGTAACCTTGACAGGGGATATTCAAGGGAGGATCTTGGAGTTAGCTTTGTGAAAGTATTGACATCATTTCTCGACCTTTCTCATCTTGTTGTTTTGAAATTTTCTCTACGAAGGAGTAAACTTTGGATGTGTTGACTTGCAACAGGAGAAGAGACTTAGAGTTAATATGAGACTGAAGAAATTTCAGGAGAAGGTCAAAGAACAACAAGAAAAAGTTGGGGAAAAGGTACAGATTTTCTCACATTTCCTCTTTAGATTGATCATCCTGAGTCTGTTTCCCTGACTGTTAAAGGTAATCTGGGTATCTTAGTTCTTGAGACACCATGTATGCATTACTGTGATATGCAATCTTTTGGAAATTGGACCCATTTAGATGAAGAGTAGGCTAAGTTTCTACCTTTTCTCTACCAGGTCTAGTCTTTCCCCTTGATTTTTTTTTTGCAAAACGGCTGTAGAAAAGCAAAATTGAATTGCGAGGTTAGGCCTTGAATAATACTGCCTCTTAAACAATTGTGTGAATCCAGAAAACTATGACCATCAGTTTCTGGTTCAATAGGCATCCTTTCAAGGAATATTCTAGTTTATGTATTTCCTATAGAGTTTGTTGTCAGGATTCTTATGTTTACAATATGGCATACCGAGTGTTTGATCTGTCTCTGTAGACTTTAGTAGCAGACAGCTCGCATATGTGGTTAAGCCTTAACCACGCATGAAAACTGGTCTGTCTTGTGGTGGAGCTCTCTCTTAAAGATCTCTGATAACTTTGATATCTGATATCGAATTTAAATGATTTGGTTGACTCCACATAGATTTATTAGCCTCTAATCAATCAAACCCGTTCTAATCCTTGCAGATCCAAACTGTGAAAATGGTACGTAATGAGTGGGTGGACAATGCAGATCGTTGGGTAGCTGGATTCCTTGAAATGTTTGAAGAAGGCTGCCATAAGATGGTAAGTAAGCAAACCTAATAAAATCCTCTTTTTCGTGATTTTGGAGTTTGGACCAATCTGTCATAAAATAATAACTTGTATATATATTAGGGAACTGCCATTAGAGACCGAATCCAAGAGAAGTTAATGAGACAAGAGTCCAAAGAATTGCTGGAGAAGGGTCAAAACGGTCAGCATAAAGACACGGAGGAACAGTTCTACGAAGAATATTTCGAGCATGACATTGTTGACAGCTGTGAAGACAATGAAGACGATGAAGAAGAGTGCTATGACGAGATTGAAGAGCAATGTAGTAGTGCCTCAAAAGCTTTAAAAAGTAACTAGATCGAGGAACAAAAAATTTATGTTGTTTTAGTGCCCTATTGTTCACTGCTTTTGCAGTAAAAATGCCTATCAACATGACTTATATTAGTTAGCTATAAGAGTTTAGTAAACGTTTGTGAGATCTTTTTTTATACACAATCCGTTTGCTGCCCCCTTTTTATTAGATTTTTGTTTTTTTGTGTAATTTAGTTTATAAATTATAACCATGCATTGTTTTATTATTTCTTGTTTGGTTTAAATTTTTTTAAACCTTAGATGTTCTAATTGGTTATTTCAGTAAGTTATGTGTTTTATTAGGCCTGGTTAATGACAAAATTTCAAAAGGTACTATTTTCTTTACGTGACATATGTCACTAATTTTTTCCGAGACTTTGGTATAACATGGATAAAAAAAAGATTTAGACCCCAAATAACCATAATTTTGAAATATAATATTCTGTTCAATGTTAATTTAGATTCAAAAGCTAAGATCCTTATAACAAATCTTTTTTTTTTAAGTTGAAAAAATCGAAAGCAAACGGAATATCCCGATCTACAGGCATGTCCACATTTAGCACGTGCTAATTCACTTAGTATGATCCTTAGCACGTTTACTATAAAGTAAGAGAACACAAGCTGGGAAAAGCAGAAGCCTATTACGTGTGGTTTGTGTATATCACAATCTGAAAATCTCAGATCAGATTGCTAAATTTCGTTCGTTCTTTTGTTTTGTTTTTTTGTTTTTTTTTTTTTTGAAAAAATGCATATAATGAGTTCACCAATGTGCGACCATTGCAATATAGGAAAAGCCGTTGTTTATTGTAAGACGCATTTGGCTAGGATTTGTTCTCAATGTGACCGGAAGTTACACCACTATGTGACTATGGATAGTCCCGATCACTCGCGGCTTCTGTTGTGCGAAAAATGCGTTTCGCAGGCCGCAGATGTCCAGTGCCTTGAGCAAGGATTGTGCCTATGCCAAACATGCGTTCCAAACGCCACCGTCACCTCACGTTTTCCTTTTTGTAACGTTTCTAATAATCATTCTGGTTATAGTTTTCCACGAGATCTCGATCTTGATTCTTTATCCTCGTCTTTTTCATCTTCTTTAACTGATCTCAGTTGGGGATATCCCTTTGTTCCATTATCTCCCAAAAATGGGGACTCATCATCATCTTCTTCTGTCATTTTTCAAAATTTTGATAATCATACAAAGAATAATAGTGATCAACGAGTGCAAATGCTTCAGGCCGATTATATGGACAATTCTAAGGTATATTCTTATGGTTAGTTTCGATGTGTCTGGCATTTTATTACTATGATGATACATTTGTGTTCTTATTTTGATATGTCACTCTACGCAGGATTTTTCATATTCAGGCTTGGAAGGTTACGAAACTAAAGATATAGAGAATGTTTGGCTGAACAATTTTGATGACAACAAAGCAGTACTATTAGACCAAAAAGAATATCTTTACAGGGAAGAATTGATCCTAACCGATCAACTAATCGATGCAATAATGAAACACAATGAAGAAACCACAACTGAGGTAGTAGCATACATCAACATAGATCTATCGCAAATTGATGTTTTGATTAATTATCTTTCTTGACTTTTTTTGGTTAAAGATTATATTGGCTTCATCATCGGGTATGTCATAGGTTATACATACAGATTACAACATTGAAGCTTTGGGTAATGCAAGTTGTGAAGATTCCAACACGAATCAAATGATTCAATCAAAGGCAAAGGAGGAGACCAATAATAATGTTGGAATATTATTCCCTAACGCTCATATTCATGATGAGTGTCGACCATCGCAGTTGATTCTGACTGATGTCGATGAGATGTTACAATGGGATGATCAATTACTTGAATCTCCTATATACACACCGCAGTATCGATTAGAGGCAAAGAAGAGATATCTTGAAAAGAAAAAGAAACGCAAGTAGGTATTATTTTATTATTTCATGAGATATATTGCATTTAACGTATAGATAACACCACAAGAATAATTATACGTACAATCTTAAGGTTATAATGAATGCATGCAGGTTTGGGAAGAAAATTAGATATGAATCTCGAAAGTCTTCAGCTGATACGAAGAAACGACTGAAAGGAAGATTTACAAAAGCTGATGCAGAATATGATTATGACCCACGAGCCAATAATACTACCAAAGAGGCTTATAAAACCAAGACCTAATAAAAAGGATGATCAAAGAGGCTAATAAAGTTCCACAAAAAAAAAGAGGCTAATAAACGAAGACCTAGTAAGAAGATGTTTGCAACCATATGATCATCTTCGTTATGGCTCCATGATGTGTTGAGACTCTTTTTTTATTGCCCACAAAATTAGTTATAGTACGACGACGTACGTTTTTAATTTTGATAGAGAGGTCAAACACTTACATGATTAAAAGAGACTTTTTTTTAGCGGGGGGGGNCTGGGGGTTTAATTCATGCTGTAGTGAATAGATTGTGGGGAAGAAGCTGAAGAATAGGATGTCGTAAGATAAGCGAGTCGTCTTATATGTTTCATATTCCCCATGATTCAACACGAGAGTGGGTAGTTCAGAGAGGTGTATGGCATGTAGATGACTGCTTGCTATTTGTTTCGCCTTGGAAAACATCCAACTCTCTAAAAATTCCAGAAGTCTCAACCATCCCGATTTGGGTAACCTTAAAAAATGTTCCAGATTGCTTCTATTCAAGATTGGGCCTCAGTCATGTAGCATCAGGTCTTGGTGAGCCAATGCAAACGCACAAACCTCGCCTTGATCCGACTAGTTTGGGAGAAGCAAAGCTGTTAGTTGAAGTAGAACTTGACAAGCCTTTTCCGAAGCAAATTGCCTTAGATGATAAACAAGGTAATATATTTTTGGTGGATGTCGAGTACACATGGATTCCGAGTGTTTGTGGCAGATGTGGACACTTAGGACATAAAGAAAAAAGATGTCTCTTACCAGCGGTCCAAGTGAAAACCAATGCAAGAGGGTCTGTCTAAGGAAGCATTAGGAGCTGAACCGGATGAGGAACAATCTCAAGTTAATGCTGCATCAGATCAAGAGGTGGTACAAATTGAAAACTCAGAAGTGAGTTTGATTTTACCTGAAAACCCAAAAGGTGTATATGCTGAGCAGATCTTGGGATCCACTAATGAGATTGAAGAGTTGCAATCACAAAAATGTGCTGAGTTGAAGGTTCTTTCAACACCAGCAAATACTCCCACCCACTCTAAGGTAACAGTAGCCATTGGCTCCAACTCTCAGTCCACTTCATCACCATTAGCAGGTGAAAAATCTGCTCCTGGCCAATCTTTAACTATGGAAAAATCTCCATCAAACATTATCGTCTCTGACAGACAAGCTTCAGTTGATGATCACTTAATATGCTCTCTGAATGCCAAAACACCAGAGAACCAGCATCCTGATCATGACACGATGTGCTATGATCATGTGACTGGATTTGTGATTGGTGACTCTTCGACTAGCTTCGGCTTGACAAGAGGTGGGAGACCTATTAAGCCGACACAAAAATTCAAAGATATGGAATGGCATACCGTGGGAGGGAGAGGAAAACCGGTCGTGGCCGTGGATATCGTTCACCTAACTAGTTATGCTATCTCAATCTCTTGTTGTTCTAGACTTAATGCTCTCTTATTAGGCCACAAAGCCACTAGCTAGCAATGTCTTGCTCTCAAAACTTTCTCAAACTCTATGGTTTTTTTTAAAAGTCATACTTTGTATTTTGTTATGTTTTAAATAGAAAATCCTTTGTCAAAAAAAAAAAAAAAACTACGTAGTTAACATCCCAAGTTCAATTTACCTGAAAAGTCTTAAGGTTGACTTCCAATGTAATCGTCTGAAATCACTTATATCCAAGAATCTAGCCATCCCACCAGATTCCGAAAACCTGAATCAAGCAAACGTAAATCCACTGTAACGTTGTCAACAACAACAAAAAAAACATTTGAACATTAAGTTCTTCAAATTCGGAGTAAGACTTATTATTAGAATTATGAAGAATGAAAAAGTTACAAGTCTCTGAAGAGTCTTGTCATGAAGAGACATCCACCAGAAAGCATTGATTGCATACTAAGAGCAATGTTAGGGATATGAATGCTCTGCCTTAATGTGCACGGTGCACCCACCCATACTATTCCCCACTCTCTTCATCCCTCACCTTTACCCATGAATTATTATTTATGTAAATTAATAAGTTGAATTTCTAATATCATCATATGATATATAAAATCTGTAAACAAAATAAATTACCTGTACATGTGAGCATCAATGGCAGATTGATGATCATTTGAGTCCATTATGCAACCTTCAATTACCCAACATTCTCCGCAAGAGTCTAGTTCCCATCCTTTTAGTTTTCCTTCCTAATAACCATTTAAATTATAACTCTGAAATTTAAAGCTACATCCACAACTAANCAACGATGGGAACCAACAGTCTCCAAGGATTTCCCATCCCTGCTCCCCTTTTGGATTAAAGTTCAAGGCATCCCGATCCATCTATGGTCAGAGGAAACCGTCACAGACCTTGGGGAAAACTTGGGTATCTTTGATAAACTGGAGATAACACAAACGACAGTTAGGATGAGGGTCCAAGTCAACGGACTTCTACCACTGATAAAATCTTCAGTAATTGAATACTCCAATGGAGATGAGGTCACCGCAACCTTTCTATACGAGAAACTTGAAAGGCATTGCTCCAAATGTTTTCGGCTAGATCATGAGATCCGCGACTGCTTGATTGCAAAACACCAAGCTCGTGAGGCAAAGGGGCGGTATTTAGACCCAAAAGACCAAGCTGAGATAAAAAGGCCAACTGATCAACCACTACAAAGATCAGAATCAGATATATATCATTGTTCAGCAGCCAACCCCAATGGGGAGGATCATGATTACGGCCACAGAAGAGAAAGAAGTTATGACTATAGGGAGCACAAATATGATGCCCGGCGCACTTTGGAGGAAAGGAGTAGGTACCGCTCCAGTCAAGATACTGTCAGCCGACGATACTCTAGACACGCGTCCAAAGAAAGACAAAGAAGCTTCGACAGCCGATACTCTCATCATAAGGATCCAAACCCTCCTGAGAGAGAGGTGACTTCGCGAGCCCAGAGGGAGCATCATGGTCACATAGAGACAAGCTTCAGCTCACCCCCTCGGAGAGGACGCTATGAAACTAGAAGGGATGAACCAGTAGTTGTCAATGACAACAGAGCTGAACTAGGAAGAAACTATCCTATCAGAGAACAACAAGTCCCTAACTCACAAGAAGTGCTCAATGAAGCAAGAGCAGAAGTGAGAGAAACAATGCTTCAGTACACTCAGTGTGCAGACCCAACAGAGAGCGCGGCCCGTAGGGAGAGAATGAGAATAGCAGAGGAGAAAGGGCAATTGGAAAAATCAGCCATCCGTATAGCACAGGCGAACTTAGGTGGGAACGACACCATCGAAGAGGAACCTGTAAGAATTGTGGAAAAGTCTGCAAGCAGAACCCCAACAGTACTGCGGCTTGGCCCCCCCAACTTACCACTCCCTTTAGAGGGTCCTCCTGTGACTACGGAGAAAAGGAAGCCGGGACGACCCCCGGGAAAGCGTAAGGTTCGACAAAGCCCGAAAACCATCAAAGGATCCTGCTCCAAAAAGAGAAAGGTGCAAACAGCTAAGCTACCCACTGCCCGAAGAAAGCTAAATACAAGTGACAGACAGGAGGAAAGACAAAACTCTCACAGACGAGCATCAAACTCCCATGAGGCGGGAGCCTCTTCGAACTCAGATAACCAGCCGCTATGCAAGATGATCCCGGCAATCTCAAAGAGAAGGACGGATTTTCGAAATCCATCTCCTCTCGGTCCTTAAAAGTAGCGAGCTGGAACTGTCAGGGGTTAGGGAATCCTCGGACAGTTCGACGTCTAAAAGAGATGAAGAGAGATATCTCTCCGGATATTCTTTTCCTCATGGAAACAAAAAATCCCGACAGCTTCGTCAAGAAGAAAACAGACTCGTTACAGTACGAGAACTCACTCTTGATATCGCCAACTAGTCACGGAGCTGGTGGCCTTGCTCTCTTCTGGAAACAGGAAATCAAACTTCAAATTCTAAGCTCCTCGGCAAACTGTATTGATACCTCTATTGAATTTGAAGGAAAACATTTTTTCGCTTCTTTCATCTATGCTGATACATATATACCGAAAAGAAGAACCCTATGGGCTAGGCTAATAGAGCAGAGTACAAGAAGAGACGCTCCTTGGTTCTTGACGGGAGATTTCAACGATTTGCTGAACAATGTAGAAAACGTGGGAGGTCCGGCCAGGACTGAGGGGTCCTTCACGGACATGAGAACGTTCTATTCCGAGGGGGACCTCTATGATTTGCGCCATTCGGGAGACTGTCTGTCTTGGCGAGGAAAGAGAGGAGATTATCTTGTGCGGTGTCGACTGGACCGTGCAGCGGCAAATAGTTACTGGGCGGAGCTCTTCCCGAACGCACGATCACAATATTTGACGTACGAAGGCTCCGACCATAAGCCCATACTGTCATTCTTCGAGCCTGATAAAAAGAAAAGACGCGGCCTATTTAGATATGATAGGAGACTCAAGTACAACCCGGAGGCTAAAGCTCTAATTAAACAAGCCTGGGATAGTACCCCATACTCATCTGTCAATGACAGAATCAAAGAGGTACGAACTGCCCTGATTCAATGGAGCAAACAGCAGTATAAAAATAGCAGAGAGCAGATTGAGCAGAAACGCTTTGAACTGGAGGCAACCTTGACTGACCCGACAAATGACACTGAGCTCATCTCGAGAGTCTCCAACGAACTAAACGATGCATATAACTCAGAGGAGGAATATTGGAGACAAAGAAGTCGACTACTCTGGCGCAGCCTCGGAGACCGCAATACCGGCTTCTTCCCCGCCACAGCAAAGAACCGGAAACGAGCAAATGCATTCACGGTGATTGAAGATGCAGAGGGCAACATGGTCTATCAAGAAGATCAGATAGGGAGAGTGATCGTTGAGTATTTTCATGAGCTATTCAAGACTATTGAGGGCAACAGAGAGGAAACCGTAATGCGTGCTCTATCACCAATGGTGAGCGCATAAACGAACGAGAAGCTAATTACAGTCCCAAAAGCTGCAGAGATCAAAGAGGCCCTATTCTCTATTCATGCCGACAAAGCACCGGGACCAGACGGATTCTCAGCGAGCTTCTACCATACCAACTGGGACACTGTCGGCCCTGAGATAGTGAGAGAGATCCAGGATTTGTTCCTCACGGACAGACTCCCCGAGAGGATCAATGAGACACATATTAGGCTCATACCGAAAGTGCCTAGCCTGCAGCAAGTCACGGAGTATAGACCTATTGCACTTTGCAATGTCTACTGCAAGATTATATCCAAGATCCTTACGAAGAGACTCCAGCCACTCCTCTCAAACATAGTCTCCGAGAACCAGTCTGCATTTGTACCGAGACGAATGATATCGGACAATGTCCTGATCACCCACGAGGTTTTACACTATCTCAAGAACTCTGATGCGGAGAAGAGATGTGCCATGGCGCTTAAAACCGACATGAGTAAGGCTTATGACCGCCTTGAATGGGAGTTTATAAGATTGGTTTTTCAGAGACTAGGCTTCCATCCCAAATGGATCTCATGGATCATACAATGTGTGTCCACTGTTACGTACTCCTTCCTCATTAACGGTTCACCTAGAGGAAGAGTCACACCGAGCCGGGGGATCCGTCAAGGAGACCCACTCTCACCTTACATATTCATACTATGTAGTGAGGTTCTCTCGGGCTTATGTAGCAAAGCACAAGAAGAAGGCTCCCTTAAAGGGATCAAAGTGTCTCGAGGGACTCCTCGGATCAACCATCTTCTATTCGCGGACGACACAATGTTCTTCCTACGAGCCAGCAAGGACAGTGCCGAGGCACTCACAAAAGTTCTCAAGCTTTACGAGGAGGCTTCGGGACAGTCGATCAATTCAGACAAGTCTTTTATTACCTTCTCCCGGAATACGCCGGCGGCACTGAAGACAGTTGTTCATGATACACTGTCGATACAAAAAGAAGGTGGGGTTGGAAAGTATCTCGGTTTGCCGGAACACTTCGGTAGAAAGAAATGCGATCTGTTTTCCTCCATTGTTGATCGGATCAAGCAAAAGGCAAAGGGGTGGTCCAACAGATTCCTATTTACAGCAGGGAAGATGACCATGCTCAAGAGTGTTCTATCTCCTGTTCCATCGCACGCGATGTCCTGCTTCCAACTACCAATTTCTTTGTGCAAAAGAATTCAGTCAACGCTCACCCGGTTCTGGTGGGATGATAGCATGGGGCGCAAGAAGATGTCATGGATCGCCTGGAATAAGCTCATTCGTCCCAAGGATCAGGGTGGTCTTGACTTCAGAGATATACAGAGCTTCAATGAGGCATACTTGGCCAAACTAGCATGGCGGATAATCAACAACCCCGACAAGCTCATAGGACGCATCCTGCTCGGCAAATACTGTCCCAACGAACCTTTCCTCGCTGTTGAGTTTAAAAGAGACATCTCTCATGGATGGAGAGGGGTCTTGATAGGCCGGGATATTGTAATGAGCAATGCGAGTTGGGAAGTAGGCAATGGTGAAAGTATCAACATATGGACAAAACTGTGGCTTAGTTGCGAAACACAAGAGAGCCCAATGGGACCGGCCCCACTACAGTACCTAAATCTCACTGTCTCTGATTTCTTTCTCCCAAACAGCAGGGAGTGGAACGTCGACATGATACGACGGGTGCTACCTATGGAGGAACAGAAAATTCTAGCGATTAAACCGAGTGTCACGGGAGCGCCGGACAAGCTGTCTTGGCTTGGAGCAAAATCAGGAAGCTACACTACCAAGTCAGGCTACGCAACTGCCCTCTCAACCAGAACAGATCCGATGGATACCTCGATAGCAGATCAGTCCTTTGACTGGAAGAAAGCTGTNAAAAAAAAAAATTTAACATTGGTCAGCAAACATCTAATTAGTATACCATCATCAATCTAGCAGAACAAAAAAATATGTTGTTGTTATGAAACTGAGTTCCCTTACATACACATATCTTCACTACCATGAAGAAAAAATTGTATGGCAACTAAACTTATGGAGATTAGTTTGATTATCAAAATACAATCTTGACAAAAAATTTAAAGTGGAGAAAGACCTAACGTACGAGTCCAAAAAGGCTCCCACACTCAAATGATATATTGAAGAAATAAAACAAATAATCTAATATAAGTCTACGCCTTAAACAGTCAGGCCGCATTAACTCTTTACATTAAGCAACCTTTTTTACACTACTCTCTATGATCATATCCTTCCTCTTCCACCGCCTCTACAACAGTCTATCTCCACCATGACCACCACAGAAATATATAGCCACCGTCGTACCATAATATATACATTTTGAGATATATACTTCCATCTCTTTTTCTATAGATAAACGTAATAAACCAAGATTTATTATTCTTTGTATTATTTTTGTTCTCTTTCGACCCCTAAACCCGAGGAAATGCGTCTCTTTCGACCGGTTTCGAAAACTCATCCTTCCTCTTCTTCAACTATCTCGGCTCGTATGATAAATTGCATAATACTTTCTGTTTTGATTTCCTTGGTCTATATTCTCGTATTTCTCTCGGTACCAAGGCTTCAATCTAAAGACACTATTAGAGCCTACTTCATATCTGCTCAAGATCATGCTCAGAGCCTAACAGAAATTGATAACATTGTCTTTGGGATCGGATCGAGCACGAAGTGGTGGCCTACACGTAGAGAATATGTTAAGCTTTGGTGGGATGCTCGGAGAATGAGAGGGTGTGTCTTTGTTGACCGTCCCTTGTCGTCTTTGGAGAATCACACAGATTCTCATCTCCTTCCTCCGATTTGTGTTTCCGAAGATACTTCACGTTTCAGGTAACTAAGCAAACCATTAAAATAGTCATTAATCAAAAGTAGGAGCCATTTTTTGGTTTATTAAACAATTCAAGGGGCCTATGTTGTAACGCCTATTATTTATTTATTAGTACAAGCTCTTGACAAACTCAAAATTATACTATATGAAATGAGTTTAATTTTGTTTTAATTTAATAGTATATAGCTTCTATTTTTTGTGTTTTATGAGATTTTAATTTCCGTAATTTAAATTAATAGTATATAAGAAAAAACTATATGAAATAATAATTCAAATGCACTATTTTTAGAAAGACTTATTAATTATATCTAGATTTGTTATTTCAAGTAGCTAGATTATATACAAATTTAAACTTAGTTAGGAGTTTGGAGATTCAACTTAAACTCCACCGATGTTACTGTAATTGCACATAACCTAAGCATACCCAAGGTATAATGAGAAATTCTCCAAAGTCGTATTTTCAGAACTACCAAAACAATGTTAACCATTATAAAAGGGAGCTTTGGTAAGTTTGTTCTTTTAACAATTTCGAATTTCAATAACTTTAAATTAGCAATTTTGTAATATACCTACTTTATTACTTGAGTTTAATCTTTATATATATAGTATAACTGGTTTGACCAAAAAGGTATAACTAAATCGAATTAGCCTATAGAACTATTGATCATGCATGCCCTACAGATACACTTGGAGAGGTGGTGACAGAAACGCGATTCGAATCGCGAGGAGCGTGTTAGAAACCGTAAGGATGTTTAATACCTCCTCAGAGAAAATAAGATGGTACGTCTTTGGATACGACAACACGATGTTCGTCCCGGAAAACCTGGCAAGAACACTCTCCAAGTACGACCACACATCATGGTATTACATAGGAGCAAACTCAGAGATTTATCACCAGAACTCCAAGTTCGGACACGACATGGCGTTTGGCGGTGGAGGATTCGCTTTAAGTAGCTCGTTGGCTAACGTTTTAGCTAAAAACTTCGATTCTTGTATCGAACGGTATCCACATTTGTACGGAGGGGACTCTAGGATTCATGCTTGTGTGCTTGAGCTTGGAGTTGGATTGACTCATGAGCCTGGCTTCCATCAGGTTTTATAAATTTAAAAATGATATATTTTTTTAGTTATTTATTTATTTATTTATTTATTTATTTATTTATTTATCTAAGCAGTTTGATGTGAAAGGAAATGCATTGGGAATATTGACTTCACATTCAACTAGACCGTTGGTGTCTCTACACCATGAGGCCCACATTGACCCAATTTTCCCAAACTCAACGACTTTCACCGCCTTCCGCCACCTCTTCTCCGCCGTAGAAGTTGATCCTCTCCGTATATTTCAACTCGCCGTTTGCTATGACCGCTGGTACTCTTGGACCATCTCTGTCTCTTGGGGTTACACTGTTCAGGTTAGCTAATATTATTACATCCATATAGACCTGGCTAGATTATTTTTCTTTGGTTTATTGAGTTTAAGAGCTTTGTCTCGGTCAAAATGCCTAGTCCTAGATATACATATGATTTTGCATGCAATTTTTTACTGATCCGGAACTTAATTTGAAAGTTATATTTTATCTTTTTAAATTAGAGATTAAGCTATTTATAATATATAGTAAACTAATGTCAATAAATCAAATTAATTTGTTGTTTCAAATGTTAGATTGAGGGTAGACATTTGTATCTACGGGATGTTTTGAGAACACAAGAAACGTGGAAACCATCAGGCGGGTTGGCAAGTGTGTACACATTCAACACAAGAGAGGTCCATCCTGATCCTTGCCAAAGACCAGTCACATTCTTCATGGAACATGTTTCATCTTCTCCCGGTGATGGAACTATTAAAAGTGTGTATAAACAAGCTTACGAGAATTGCACGTATGATCCCATTTCATCGCCTCGCAAACTAGAAGAAATTAGAGTATTTTCTACAAGACTCGATCATGATATCAGACAAGTAAGTCAATCTACTTTATCTTTAATTTTTGGAATCTTTCTACAATAAAAAATTCTTCGAGTTTCTATATTGATAGCAGGATGCTTAAAATTAATAACACCATAAAAATATAATTACTTAAGAATGTTACATTTTTTTTACAACACGTAAGAATGTTACATTTTCTGTTTAGTTTGAAGTTTATGATCTTGATTAATTTGTTTTATATGGATGTGATAGTTGAAGGCTCCGAGAAGACAGTGTTGTGATATATTACCAACTTCTTCCACTGGTGGAAAAGTAATGGAAATTGGAATTCGAGAATGCAAAGAGGATGAGTTTATTTATATACATCCCTAGTAGCAACTAGCAACGTACCTAACATACCATTACACCCTCTTCTTTTGTTTACATTGCTATCAAATTTAAACCTATAACTCTGCAAAATAGTTTTGTAGTTATGTTTGTAATCAAACAGAATATTAAACTGTTAATTTCAACAACAAAATATTAAACTGATTATCAGCTTGTTGCTATTCAAATTTCGAGATCTACAGTAAAAGAACCTATGAATATACAACAAAAGATTTAGTAAATATACTTAGAATGGTAGAGAAGAGATTTGAATGGTAGGAAAAGAATCAGTAAAAAAACACTTTTCAAATATAAATGATCGATTATTCACCTAAAGGGTGGCTAAATTATTCTCTAAAAACATAGTTTCAAGAATGATATTTTACTTCTGCACAAGAAAAGAATCCAACATTTTTTGTTTTAGAATTTATCACTTTTATAAGCCCTTTTAGAGTATTATAGACAATTTAACGTGGGCCAAACGGAAGCCCAATGCTGGGAATAAAAATGATTAAATGTTAACTAAAGTATTAATTAATGAAAATGGAACTTATATTTATATACGACTTTCCCACCATTTAATACCTCAAGCCTAGTAAGCATTGCGTGATCCTAATCTTACACTCTCGCCCTCGGCAACCCCTCGAAATTACATCTCTGCCATCCACCTCCTCGATTCGATATGGAACCGACGCAATCGCCGTCGGAATCGGAGCCGGGAGTTCACTCCGGCGAGGACTTCGTTCACATCGAAGAACACTCTAAGCCTACCGGCGATTTCTCTTTAAGCGACAGCATAGTGAATGTGGAGAAGGAGGACGCTGTTGAGGAGGAGGAGGAGGAGGAGGAAGAGCACAAAGAGGACTCCGATTCGGTTGCTAGCGTCGGCGGCGATGATGCAGCCGGTGGTGATGGAGATGGCGAGTGTTCGTCGGCGAAAGTGGAGCTACCGGAGGAACTGGCGAAGAGCGTTGTGATCCTGACGTGCGAGTCCAATGGGGAGAGCGGATCTTGCGATGTGTATTTGATCGGGACTGCTCATGTATCGAAGGTATTATCGTTTGGATTGGTTTTGCGATTAGAGCTGTTTTGGAATTGAAACTAGGTTTGAATTGATTTGGAGACTCTTTGATTGCATGTTAGTTGAATTGAAACTAGGATTGAATTGATTTGGAGAAAGTTGAATTGCATGTGAATTTGAAGAATCTTTTGCTTGTGTCAGAACTCAGAATAGGCTATATCAAGGAAGATATGAATTTGGGTGGGTTTAGAGCTTTATCTGAGCCTAGCTCTTTGACAGAGTAGAGTAGCATTCAATCATTTGATGATGGGATGATCCTTTGTTGGTTACAGGAATCTTGTCGTGAAGTTAAAGAAATAATCCGCTTCTTGAAACCTGAGGTTCGTCTCTTTACTTATGTTCACCGAGAGCTGAAAGGTTGATATCTTGTGTTTTGGTCTAACCACGGGGGTGGTGATTAATAGGCTGTATTCGTGGAGCTGTGTTCAAGCCGAGTGTCTATCCTCCAACCGCAGTCTGTCAAGGTTTGCTTTTCACACTTGTGGTTCTGCTTCTTCCTTGCTATTTGTTTTACTTTTCGCTTGTTATTGCCATATATGATTGTGTGAGATTCTGGAAAAGAATGTGTATTGCTGTTTCTTTTGGTCGAAGATGATAGATTTTGTTGCTTTTAACGATAAAGAGAGATGCCAAAGTTCCTTTATAAGTCTCAAAACGGAGTATTCCTTTTATCAAATGATGCATGAGGTCTGTGTTGTCTGCCGTAATAGAGTTTGCCTATAGAATGTACTTCATTTGTTTTATATGCTATGCTTTGTTGATGATATATCAGAGATCCATTTACTTATATACACGATTCTCACTCTTCTAACCCTCTTACTTATTCTGAAATGGTACTATGTTTTGCTTCTCTAGATTCCAACCATGTCGGACATGATTGAAAGTTGGAAGCAGAAACAGAACACGTTTGGAATACTTTATGGCTGGTTTCTTGCAAAGGCAAGTTTCCTTAATCTATATANTTTCGGTTTATGCTCTAAGATTTTGAGAGATTTTATTTTTATTGTATTTGATCTTAGAAACAAGAATATAAATTTCAGATATTTACCGTTAGGAATATTGATCCTTGAAGATTAAAAGTTGATGGGTAACTAAAGAGGATAGTGGAGGCAGATGATGGAAGAGATGAAAAAAAGATTATGCAGGCGACGAATGTGAACGTGTATAACACACATGACAAGCAAGATAATATTATTTTCAAGTTTTACATTTAGTATTATATAATTATTTGAGGTTTAAAACATAGTATTGGTTTGAGAATTCTATTCTACTAATGAAAAACAGAGCTTAACTAAAAAAAGTCAATAGCTTTCCAGAGAGCAAAATATAATTCAAACAAGAATGGGAAACATCGTGGAGGCCTGCAATGTTCGTCAATAGCTTTCCAAGAAACCGATGATTTTTTTTTTTCATTTTTTTGGTTAAAAGAAACATATTAATATTTGCAAATGGGTATTAACTAATTTGGCAATTGAATTTTTTTCAAACGCCCTCCAGTGATCTATAAAATGCGTGAGACTTTCTCCTTTTTCTTCATCCCTAAACTCGGCTTAATACTCAACAAAGAAGAGAGACAACAATGGCGCTCAAGAACTTACTTGCCCTTGTCGTTCTTCTTGGCGTTGTTGGAGTTTCCTTTGGCGGTGATCTATACGAAGGCTATTACCGCTACAACAACTGTCCACAAATGGAAGACATTGTCCGCGATGTCACATATCACTATATCTATAAGGACCCAACTCTTGCTGCTGCGCTTCTAAGGATGCATTTTCACGACTGTTTTGTCAGAGTAAGTGAGGAGTCATGGGTGGATAGACTCACATCCAATCCTTTTTATCGTAGTGTTTGTTTATGAATAAGAGACCGCACCAACTATTTTCTTCTTTTTTATTCATGTGCATTAATAGGGATGTGATGGTTCTGTTCTTATTAAATCACCAAACAATGATGCGGAAAGAGACGCTGTCCCCAACTTGTCACTGAGAGGCTACGAAGTGGTCGACACTGTCAAGTCAGTGCTCGAGAGCGAGTGTCCTGGTGTTGTTTCTTGTGCTGATATTCTTGCCTTGGTCGCTAGAGACGCTGTTTTAGCGGTAATTACATTTTGTATTCTACTTGATATTCCCGTCCCAAAACCCATAGCCGGTTCTTGACAAAACCGAATAAAGCATTCGCGGTAAACCTAATTTTTTTAAAAAAATTAAGGACTATTATAGGTTGTCGCAAAGTCTCCAAATTGTTGATTCTTTTAATTAAAATTAACCCAAAAATGTTTATTACCTCCTAAATCCTGCTAAAACCATAATATTGTTGTACGTACTAACTTATTTTGCTAATTCATTGGTTTTCCTTTATTGTTAGATAAAAGGACCATGGTGGCCTGTTCCATTGGGGAGGAGGGACGGGCGCGTCTCGAATATTTCCGAGGTTAATTTACCATCTCCTTTTGCCAACGTAACGACACTGAAGAAGAACTTCGCCGACAAGGGTCTTAACAGTAAAGACCTCGTCGTCCTCTCAGGTATTTCTATGCAAATCTTTAGGGCTCTTAAGGATATGATAAGCTGACTATAGATGATTTCTTGAGCAGGGGCTCACACCATTGGTGTATCGTCTTGCGGTCTCATCAGCAGTCGTATCTATAACTTCACGGGCAAAGGCGATTCTGACCCAGCGATGGACAAAAACTACGTTGAGGAACTGAAGAAAAGGTGCCCGCCAACAGATGTTACGACCAGCGTGGATATGGACCCAACGAGTGCCCATAAATTTGACTCTCACTACTTTAACACTGTGTATCAGAAGAAGGGTTTGTTCATATCTGATTCAACACTTCTGAATGACATTGACACCAACTTCTACATTCAGATGCAGGCTGTGTTAAATCTGAATACCTTCAACAGCGATTTCTCCAAGTCAATGGTTAAACTCGGTTACGTCGAGATTCTTACCGGGGATCAGGGTGAGATCAGGAACTTCTGCGATCGCGTTAACTAATTATTGGATGGTTTTCGGTGTTCCTCGGATGATTGAAACCCTAAAATGTTTTCTGCTTATTATTATCTTATTCTTCTTCTTTTGTCTTCATCAAGTCTTTTTTCGACGGAAGTTCTTTGTGTTGAAATCAATGTTCAGAGATTTTCTGATGATTGATGTTCTAAAACGCTATCTGCTTGCTTTGTTCTTTATTTCTTTCATCAAGTCGTTTTTCCATGGACGTTTGTTGTTTTTTGAGTTTCGGAATAAGTCATGTATTTCTTCCTTTCATTAATGTTATCTCTCTTTGACTTTGATAAAAGCGATATACTTATGATAATTTTTATTAGAAACTGAACTTGAATCAAATAGAGCCAAACCACGTATCTTACACAATGGTTTCCCAGTTATACAACCTTTTATTTACATCCAAAAAGGACTTAACACAAGTGACATTTAACACAGCCTTTACACGAGAAAGATTTGGAACCATGGTAAACTCATAAGGAAAGATCATTGGCTTTACTAAGAGGCAAAATTACTTTTCTCATGACGCCTGTTTAGAACCAACCTGATGGAGGGANTTTAATTATTTACTCGATAATATAAATCTATGAAGCGAAAAGTTTAATTTTTAAAAAACTTTCTACATTTGTGAAATGTTACAATATCTTTGAATATGACAATAAAACAATATTTTACTAATCTTTATATATATAGTTACGATTTTAAAAATGAAATAATAATCCGAAAATATATATATAAGAAGATACAAATACATGTGAAAATTTGAAACAATCTATTCAATGAAAAAAAATATTGTAAACTTATTATGTTTTAAAAATTGATAGACACATATATATTATAATATATACCAATTTAGAATTGAAAACAAAATATTTATATAAAAATAAATGAAAACAAAAATCCGCGCCGTTGCGCGGATCGAGATCTAGTTTATGTTATAAATAAATATTTAATCCCTTGTCCTAAAATTTATTAATTAAATAAGAAATTCCGATTGTAACATTATCTATCTCCGTTCGATCGCACTCTCTCTCTAAAAGCGTGTAGGATAATTACGTGTCCCTCTCTCACCATTTAATTTCATCACACCCTCTCAATACCCTCTGCCATTACTTCTCTCTCACTTTCCTCTCTCTCTCTAAGATTTGTACCTACCTTTCAAACACTTCGCCAAAAACCGCTTCACAAACCATCACTGGTTTTTCGACAAACAAAACTCAGACCAGACATCGATATCGATTCACTCCTCTCTCTCCCTCTAGGGTTTCTTCGCTTCTTCCTCGCAGTGTATGTTTCGATCACCTCACCATTTCTCGGGTGATATTTAGTTAGTTTATCGTAATATTTGAATATAGTCTTTCTTTTTTTAATTTGTCTAACGGATTGGATCATTCCACTAAAAATTTATTAGCCTCTTCATAAGACTCTCATTTTCATGATGATTTTACAATCAAATATATCGCGTATGTGTTGATTATTTAAAGTTAGTCATTTATTTTCCGTCTTAATTTTCATTCTTTAACATTAATTGATTACTAAATTATTGTTTTAAAGATGACATACGCCCAATATTATTGCAATTCATCTCTTATCTTCTTTTCTGGCTTTCTAATATCTGTTTTTTTTTTAGTTAATTTCTGCCTATGAATTTCAAGACAACATTAAAGAGGAAGAATTAAGGTTAAAGGTTTGTATTCTCTTTTTATATTCTTCTTTATACCATACGTTTGTTAACATATATAAAACGTGTATATACATCGTATGCATACATATTTATCACTTATGTGTAAAAGAAAAATGTTATATATAAACGATGATGATACTAAAAAATAGCTAGAGGAATTCAATAAATCACCTAGGCCTTATATCACGTTGGCTGTAAGTTGTATAATAACTTCTATGTTGGTCCCTCGCACCGTGCACATGATAATATTTTTTTCATTTCAGGTTCGTAAAAAAAAAATTAAGCAAAAAAAAGTTCTAAAAAATTGCAAAAAGAGTTTTTTATTTGAACAACAATTTCAAAAACCTGCTAATGATTACAATATGCTTACTAACAAATGAGTCCAAAATTTCTCTTTCCGTCTTCTCTTTCCTCTCTCCTAAATAATCAATATTCTATTAGAAAAATGGAATTGAAATGGTTTACTCTAAATGAAATATTACAAATCATTATACATCAAATTACTATTTGAGTTATTAAGTGATTTTTCATGTACACTACTACATACATTCATAGTCCGTTTTAAAGTTTCAATTTTAACCTGCTTGTTTGTTTTTTTCTATAAGGCAAAAAAAAATGGGGAGGTTTGAATAATTTGGAATTTGTGAAATTCATTATTTTTGGTTGGTTATTTAATAGCATATTAATATATGAGTGTGATGTTTTTTTTTTGTTTTTTTTCTGAAAGGCACTTCTTTCTTTTGCTTTCAATTAGTGGGTCCTTTGTTTCCTACAGGCATCTGCAATTTCTTCGTTTTTCAATTTGCCTATATCCTTTTGTAACATCTTCAAGAGGAAGATAGAAAACTCCAAAATATTATAATTGTTCACGTGGATAAAGTATTGCCATACGTTTTTCACAATNAGTTTATTTTAAAAATTAAACAAAAACTAAATGTTTAATTATTTACTCGATAATATAAATCTATGAAGCGAAAAGTTTAATTTTTAAAAAACTTTCTACATTTGTGAAATGTTACAATATCTTTGAATATGACAATAAAACAATATTTTACTAATCTTTATATATATAGTTACGATTTTAAAAATGAAATAATAATCCGAAAATATATATATAGAAGAAGATACAAATACATGTGAAAATTTGAAACAATCTATTCAATGAAAAAAAATATTGTAAACTTATTATGTTTTAAAAATTGATAGACACATATATATTATAATATATACCAATTTAGAATTGAAAACAAAATATTTATATAAAAATAAATGAAAACAAAAACCCGCGTGGTTACGCGGATCGAGATCTAGTTTATGTTATAAATAAATATTTAATCCCTTGTCCTAAAATTTATTAATTAAATAAGAAATTCCGATTGTAACATTATCTATCTCCGTTCGATCGCGCTCTCTCTCTAAAAGCGTGTAGGATAATTACGTGTCCCTCTCTCACCATTTAATTTCATCGCACCCTCTCAATACCCTCTGCCATTACTTCTCTCTCACTTTCCTCTCTCTCTCTAAGATTTGTACCTACCTTTCAAACACTTCGCCAAAAACCGCTTCACAAACCATCACTGGTTTCTCGACAAACAAAACTCAGACCAGACATCGATATCGATTCACTCCTCTCTCTCCCTCTAGGGTTTCTTCGCTTCTTCCTCGTAGTGTATGTTTCGATCACCTCACCATTTCTCGGGTGATATTTAGTTAGTTTATCGTAATATTTGAATATAGTCTTTCTTTTTTTTAATTTGTCTAACGGATTGGATCATTCCACTAAAATTTATTAGCCTCTTCATAAGACTATCATTTTCATGATGATTTTACAATCAAATATATCGCGTGTGTGTTGATTGTTTAGAGTTAGTCATTTATTTTCTGTCTTAATTTTCATTCTTTAACATTAATTGATCACTAAATTATTGTTTTAAAGATGAAATACGCCCAATATTATTGCAATTCATCTCTTATCTTGTTTTCTGGCTTTCTAATATCTGTTTTTTTGTTAATTTCTGCATATGAATTTCTCAAGACAACATTAAAGAGGAAGAATTAAGGTTAAAGGTTTGTATTCTCTTTGTATATTCTTCTTTATACCCACTGTTTATACCATACGTATGTTATCATATATAAAACGTGTATATACATCATATGCATACATATATTTATCACTTATGTGCAAAATAAAAATGTTATATATAAACATTTATCACTTATGTGCAAAATAAAAATGTTATATATAAACGATGATGATACTAAAAAATAGCTAGAGAAATTCAATAAATCACCCAGGCCTTATGTCACGTTGGCTGTAAGTTGTATAATAACTTCTTTGTTGGTCCCTCGCACCGTGCACATAATAATATTTTTCATTTCAGGTTCTTAAAAAATATTTAAGCAAAAAAAAAGTTCTAAAAAATTGCAAAAAGAGTTTTTTTTATTTGAACACCAATTTCAAAAACATGCTAGTGATTACAATATGCTTGCTAACAAATGAGTCCAAAATTTCTCTTTTCGTCTTCTCTTTCCTCTCTCCTAAATAATCAATATTCTATTAGAAAAATGGAATTTAAATGGTTTACTCTAAATCAAATATTAGAAATCATTATACATCAAAATTACTATTTGAGTTATTAAGTGATTTTTCATGTACACTACTACATACAATTCTTAGTCCGTTTTAAATTTTAACCCGCTGGTTAGTTTTTTTCTAGAAGGCAAAAAAAAATAGGGAGGTTTAAATAATTTGGAATTTGTGAAATTCATTATTTTTGGTTGGTTATTTAATAGCACATTAATATATGAGTGTGATGTTTTTTTTTTGTTTTTTTCTTTCTGAAAGGCTCTTCTTTCTTTTGCTTTCAATTAGTGGGTCCTTTGTTTCCTACAAGCATCTGCAATTTCTTCGTTTTTCAATTTGCCTATATCCTTTTGTAACATCTTCAAGAGGAAGATAGAAAACTCCAAAGTATTATAATTGTTCACGTGGATAAAGTATTGCCATACGTTTTTCACAATCTTGGTGAAATTTATCTTCTTCTTGACTTGACTCGACTCAACTCAACTCGTACGTAAGAAGAAACCCTAATTATTTGACATCTCACAAAACTTTCTACTCCTTTTGTTTTTATAGGGTTTGCTTTCAGTTTCCAGCATAAGAAACACGATGTTCGAGCCAAATATGTTGCTTGCAGCTATGAACAACGAAGATAGCAATAACCACAACTACAACCATGAAGTCAACAACAATAACAATGAAGGATTTCTTCGGGACGATGAATTCGATAGTGCGAATACTAAATCGGGAAGTGAGAATCAAGAAGGAGGATCCGGAAACGATCAAGATCCTCATCATCCTAATAAGAAGAAACGATATCATAGACACACCCAACTTCAGATCCAGGAGATGGAAGCGTATATGCATATTATTCACTCATAAATTTCATGTTTACATAGTCGAAAAAAAAAACATTTTCATTTTTAACAATTAATTTAATATTATTATTTTGGTTGAGAAATAGATTCTTCAAAGAGTGTCCTCACCCGGATGACAAGCAAAGGAAACAACTGAGCCGTGAATTGGGTTTGGAACCTCTTCAGGTCAAGTTCTGGTTCCAGAACAAACGCACCCAAATGAAGGTATATNGCTACATAACTAATCAGTTCAATGTTAAGATCAAAGTATTCAGGTCAGATAATGGAGGGGAATATACAAGCACAGCTTTCAAATCCCACTTGGCCAAGCATGGAATAAGCCATCAAACCAGCTGCCCTTACACTCCACAACAAAATGGTGTAGCTGAGAGGAAAAACCGACATCTGATGGAAGTGGCCAGGTCCATGATGTTTTACACCAACATGTTTAAGAGGTTCTGGAGTGATGCAGTCATGACAGCATGCTATCTCATCAACCGAACTCCAACAAGAGTCCTTGATGATGCCACACCTTATGAGGTATTGAACAAAAGAAAACCATCTATTGACCATTTACGGGTATTTGGGTGCTTGTGCTATGTATTGCAAACAGGTGATCATAGGAACAAACTTGAGGCCAGAAGCACAAAGGTAGTGTTCATTGGGTATTCTACTACTCAAAAAGATTACAAATGCTACTCTCCAGAGACAAGAA
The DNA here is from genome assembly GCA_003260655.2 of Brassica cretica. NCBI lineage: Eukaryota > Viridiplantae > Streptophyta > Magnoliopsida > Brassicales > Brassicaceae > Brassica > Brassica cretica. The sequence goes on from QGKV02002055.1 coordinate 27,263,049, forward strand.
GACTGCAAAGTTTCAAGTTCCAACACCGTTAGCACCGACCAGGGAAACGTATTTCGCACGTTACTGTAAATAACAAGCAGATGGTTCGTGAGCGGTTGTCGATATTTCCTTGGATAATCTCCAACCAAATCCCCTGGTTAGACGCAGGCGGCGAGCTTCAGGATGTTGGATTCAAGAAATGCCTAATGGATACTCTAAGGTAAAAACTAATGAAAAAAAAATACAATACGTTATGTTTTTATGCAACAAATTTAAGTTTACAAATGTAACAGGTGACTTGGGTGGAACATGTGGAAGTTGATGACAGAGGAGTTCATGACTTATATAAGCACATGGTTAGTAGGTCATGCCTTTGGTGCTAAACGCTGGGTAGCTATTCTTGACCGCCAATGCGAGAGGTTAGCTAGCGTCATGGCAACAAAAATTTCCTCAGGAGAATTCGAAGTTGGCGGTACAAATATATTACTTGTTTCACAAGTAATCTCTCTGAATCATTTTAGAAGCAGAGTTATAGTGTACTATATTGATGAATGTGCAGTGATAACTAATCAAGAAGGGAGGATGAGTATGCTGAAACTGGCGGAGAGGATGGTTATAAGCTTTTGTGCAGGAGTGAGTGCTTCAACTGCTCACACATGGACTACATTGTCTGGTACAGGAGCTGAAGATGTTAGAGTGATGACCAGAAAGAGTGTGGATGATCCAGGAAGGCCTCCGGGTATTGTTCTTAGTGCAGCTATTTCGTTTGGGATCCCTGTTCCTCCAAAGAGAGTTTTTGACTTCCTCAGAGATGAGAATTTAAGAAATGAGGTAACCCTTTTAGTTACTAACAACTTGGTTTTTGACTTGGAACAGAGTTTTAATTAAAGTCTTCAATAGAATAGTAATGAAATAAAATTTTACAAACCAAATGAAAATCAAATATCAAAGTAATATTTAATTTCAAATTAAAGTTCAATATTCTAAATTTAAATTCATATTACCTTGAAATATAAAAAATAAAAATAAATAATATTTTTATGATTTAAAAGAAAAAAATAATTATTTAAACTAATTTTGATAACAAATTACAAACAAATCTGGTTTCTATCCAAACCGGATTTGTTTGGTCCGGATTTAAAATCACTGGTTTTAATGAATCTTTGTGAAACATTGCAGTGGGATATTCTGTCAAATGGTGGAGCTGTTCAAGAGATGGCACATATTGCTAATGGGAGGGATACAGGAAAATGTGTTTCTCTCCTTCGTGTAAATGTGAGTAGATATGTAAAACTCTTGCTATATTTCATCTGATCAAGGCTAATGATTTTGAATCTTTAACTTATGTCACAGAGTGCAAACTCTAGCCAGAGCAACATGCTGATCCTACAAGAGAGTTGCACTGACCCTACAGCTTCCTTTGTTATATATGCTCAAGTGGATATTGTAGCGATGAACATAGTGCTTAATGGAGGTGATCCAGACTATGTAGCTCTTCTTCCATCAGGTTTTGCTATTCTTCCTGATGGTAATGCCATCGGTGGAGGAGAAGGAGGGTCACTGTTGACAGTTGCTTTTCAGATTCTTGTTGACTCGGTTCCCACGGCTAAGCNGGTTTGAAGAGAATTTTTTTGGTGTTGAAAGGGGAGGAGTCAAGAGCGAACCTTACAAGATATACCATTGAGTAAGGTTATGTGTTGTAGTGTTAAGTTTTGCTCTGCTTATTTGTTGAAACTATAAGCAGTGAAAAAAAACTTTTTACTTGAGAGTGACAATGCAAAATGGTTTAAAGAGGTTCGGGAATTGACTTCCCTTGCAACATACTTTGGTCAGAGATACTTTTCATCTTTTTTTTTTGTGTCACAGTTGTGTTTCTTCTTTCTAAAGCTTGTGGTTAGATGGGTCTTAATCAAGAATTTGAAGTTTGTATTCTTTTGGGTTTAATTTTGTTTATATTCAAAGTAGTTTCTGCTGGTTTTTCACTTTTTATTGTCTTTCTTTTGTTTTGTTAGGCTACTGAAGTTACCAAAAATCTCACACTTTAGGTTACCGTTAGTTATGGTTTCAGCTTAAACCGCACCAAAGATGGACATGAATCCCAACCATGAATCTGATACCAACCAAAGAAAACTATAAATAATGTTGGTGACAGAGCATTAGCTTGGACAGAACTACAAAATATCAAATACAATGTGATACAGAAAGAGATTAAGAAAAAAAGCAGACTTATCAAATGAGAAAATCACTTTCAAACAAGCATTCTTCTGGTCAAAACATGGGATTCTTTGGGTTGAATGAGAAACCAGACCACGAAGAATAATAGAGATTCCCAAAACTCAGGCAATCTGAATAACAATCTATTATATACATTCCCTTAACATATCATTTCCTCAAGCTCAACAGCCTATTATAATGATTCACAAAAATAATATGAGAAAAAAAAGATACAACAAACAAAGCACATCCAAAGATGTAACTGTTTTTTTAACTGTTGGTCTACTTAACCGAACTAACAAACCGTTAAGAAATCTCCGGTTCGGACAAGTCGTTTTTCCGGTTCAATAAAATGATAGTAGTTGATTTCAATTTGCGCAACATCTGAGCAAAGAGGAAGAGAAAGGATGAGCGAGACGAGACCAGTGCCGAGGAGAGAGAGTCCGTGGGGTTTACCCGAAGGCCACCGTGAGCCCAAAGCTCACCGCTGCAACGATCGTGTCGAGGACGTCGTCCAGGTTCTCTCACCTTTTCCTTCTTTCCTTTCGTTAAAGTTACGATTTTTTATCCTTCTTTTAGTTCGATAATTTAGGATATTTTTAGGGTGATATGGTCAATGTGATCCACTTTGCCTTCTATGAATCTGTAATCTTCAATTTCATTTGTTGAAGCTTGTAGCAACTATTGGAATTGTTGTGATCTTTACATAGTGTTTTTATGCATTAAAGGAATTGAATTTGCTTAGCCATTGAACATGATTCTTGCAAATTCTCGTGTATATGCTATAGCATNCAGTAGACATGTCTACAGCTAAAGGAGAGTCTCTCTGGAATGCGAAACCCCAGCCTGTGCGTGTGAACACTTGTCCCACTGTACGGTACTTGCAGTTACTGTTTGTCAAAAGGACTTCTATGTAAGGAAGCTCGTCTACAATGGCTGCTACTCCGCCGGCTTTGGGACCGAGTTGGAGAGCAGAGAGGTAGTGTTCTTCGTCTCTTAGTGGAACAATCCTATGAGGAGATATGTTGAGTTCGTTGACAAGATAGTTTCTAGCAAAAGTGCCGTCTTGAACACCTATTGGTTCTTTGCTTTGTATTAAGCTATCTATTCCTTCAATCCGAGATGTGAGCTGTTGAACGGTTAGGATCGAAGTTAGACTAGCTGTGTAGCTTGAGTTGATGATGAGAACCACGAATAGCCATATGATTAACACCAGCCTCCCTAATGTGCTCACCGTTTTCTCCCCTGAAAGATCAAAAGCAATGTAAGCTCCAGTGTTGAATCCACTGATCTTCTTGCAAGTGTATACTTACTATGAGAGAAGAACATGGTGGAGAAGCTAAACCAGAAGATGGTGATGAGCTGACGCCTAGGAGGGCCTCTAAACTCATGGTTGAATCTGTGTTCAAGAATCCAGACGATAGCTCCCACAAAGAGAAAGAAAGCTCCAGTGACAGCCCACATCTCTACAGTGAATGGTTTCAGGAATGACCAAGGACTAGACTTGGCCGCCTTAACCGGAGCCACCACCACAAGCCCTGATTCTATAAACGGCTGTGTGAAATCCACAAACCTTGTCCTGTTTGTAGTAATCGTGATATCTCCTACTGCTACATCAAAGTTCTGAAGAGAAAAAAAAGACAGGTTAACATCTTTTGAAACATGCGGTCTTGATATTGTATAGCTTACTCACTTCTGTAACAACTTCATTGGTTAGATTGTTGTAAGAAGGATTCTTCTTCCCATCTCCATACAGTATATAGTTCCTTGGAACAGGATAAGGAAGCAACTCTAACGCAGCTTCAAAGACATCAACACAAAAGCCTCTAACACCAGGAGGATTCTTATCCTTAGAGACGTAATCTTTATAGCTCACACGGTTAGGCACCGCAATTTTCAACGGCTTTCCGTTGTTAGGAAACACCCAACCGCGAGGAGGCTTAGTCACTTCACCCGGCCATATGATTCCATAAAGACGCTGGTTGGCTGTAGATGTGTTTGGAGGCTTAGAGTACAATGTCTCTGGAGTCACCACTGAGAGACCTGAATGATTAGACCAGTAACCCACTCTCCGCGGACCTGTGCCTGCTATGTTAAGGACTTCGTAAGCCGGGTTTACTCTGTTTCTCTCTGCATCAAACTGGATTCGTCCTGTCAAGCCAGTATAATTCATCCCAAGAATGATCTTTAAAAGCTTCTCCCCTTCATTGAACACACTTAGCGCTGATAACTGAATGCTGCTATCACTTGTTTTGGTCAGGTTCTGATCGTTGGAGAATGTTACTGTATTGTGTTCTTTAAAGAAAACATCGAGAGCACGAGCGAGCAACCAAACGGAATCATAAGCATACAATGCATATGAGTTGAAGCCATTCTTCCATCTCCCTTTAAGCTCTCTTTTCATACTAGTCTCGGTTGTGTAATGGCGAAAAGCGACCACTCCTTGCAAGAGATCCATTGTTTCAGAGTCCACAGGCTCCATAGAATCCAAAGATGTTGGTAGCNTAAGGAAGCTCGTCTACAATGGCTGCTACTCCGCCGGCTTTGGGACCGAGTTGGAGAGCAGAGAGGTAGTGTTCTTCGTCTCTTAGTGGAACAATCCTATGAGGAGATATGTTGAGTTCGTTGACAAGATAGTTTCTAGCAAAAGTGCCGTCTTGAACACCTATTGGTTCTTTGCTTTGTATTAAGCTATCTATTCCTTCAATCCGAGATGTGAGCTGTTGAACGGTTAGGATCGAAGTTAGACTAGCTGTGTAGCTTGAGTTGATGATGAGAACCACGAATAGCCATATGATTAACACCAGCCTCCCTAATGTGCTCACCGTTTTCTCCCCTGAAAGATCAAAAGCAATGTAAGCTCCAGTGTTGAATCCACTGATCTTCTTGCAAGTGTATACTTACTATGAGAGAAGAACATGGTGGAGAAGCTAAACCAGAAGATAGTGATGAGTTGACGCCTAGGAGGACCTCTAAACTCATGGTTGAATCTGTGTTCAAGAATCCAGACGATAGCTCCCACAAAGAGAAAGAAAGCTCCAGTGACAGCCCACATCTCTATAGTGAATGGTTTGAGGAATGACCAAGGACTAGACTTAGCCGCCTTAACCGGAGCCACCACCACAAGCCCTGATTCTATAAACGGCTGTGTGAAATCCACAAACCTTGTCCTGTTTGTAGTAATGGTAATATCTCCTACAGCTACATCAAAGTTCTGCAGGCAAAGAAAAGAAAAAAAGACAGGTTAGGCTTGGGCATATTTATCCGGAACCAAAAAAACTGAACCGAGGTTCGGTTCGGGATTGGATCCTATCAATTACCTAAGCTGATCCTATATCTTTTGAACCAAAAAACCAAACCGAACCGAATTTTCTAAATACCAAAACGGATCTTAAACCTGTAAACCAAAGAACCAAAAAAACCGAACCAGCACCGAAACAAGAATTGAATGTCCAAGGCTAATAGCTACTCACATCTGCAACAACTTCATTGATTAGATTGTCATAAGAAGGATTCTTCTTCCCATCTCCATACAGTATATAGTTCCTTGGAACAGGATAAGGAAGCAACTCTAACGCAGCTTCAAAGACATCTACACAAAAGCCTCTAACACCAGGAGGATTCTTATCCTTAGAGACGTAATCTTTATAGCTCACACGGTTAGGCACCGCGATTTTCAACGGCTTTCCGTTGTTAGGAAACACCCAACCGCGAGGAGGCTTAGTCACTTCACCCGGCCATATGATTCCATAGAGACGCTGGTTGGCTGTAGATGTGTTTGGAGGCTTAGAGTACAATGTCTCTGGAGTCACCACTGAGAGACCTGAATGATTAGACCAGTAACCCACTCTCCGCGGACCTGTGCCTGCTATGTTAAGGACTTCGTAAGCCGGGTTTACTCTGTTTCTCTCTGCATCAAACTGGATTCGTCCTGTCAAGCCAGTATAATTCATCCCAAGAATGATCTTTAAAAGCTTCTCCCCTTCATTGAACACACTTAGCGCTGATAACTGAATGCTGCTATCACTTGTTTTGGTCAGGTTCTGATCGTTGGANAATGTTACTGTATTGTGTTCTTTAAAGAAAACATCGAGAGCACGAGCGAGCAACCAAACGGAATCATAAGCATACAATGCATATGAGTTGAAGCCATTCTTCCATCTCCCTTTAAGCTCTCTTTTCATACTAGTCTCGGTTGTGTAATGGCGAAAAGCGACCACTCCTTGCAAGAGATCCATTGTTTCAGAGTCCACAGGCTCCATAGAATCCAAAGATGTTGGTAGCCAGTCCGTTGCGATCCAGACATAACCGTTCCCCATCATCCCAAGCGACTTAGCCACGGTGAAAACGTTTAAACCAGAGTCAGGATTCACATGGACAACGTAAACACGAGAAGCCTTCAGGTTAACAGAGACCAAAAGGCTTTCTATGGAAGTGGAGTCTGCGCCGGGCGTGATCGCTGCTTTGTAAGAGATCTTGGAGTGTTTCTTGGCCAATGCATCGCTTAGAACTGATACGCCGTTACGACCGTGCTCGTCGTCGACGTATATGGCGATGACTTGTCTCCATCGGGAGTAGGATATGAAGTCTGCGACGGCGTGCATTTGGAAGTGATCGTTCTGTGTGGTGCGGAGGAAGTAAGGGTATTGAAGAGAGGAGAGAGTTGGATCCGTCGCTGCGAAGGACAAGAGAGGTACGTGAAGCTCGTTGGCTACGTAGGAGATCATGTGAGCGATTCCTGAAGATTGTGGACCGATTGCTGCAACCACTTGTGTTTCCATCAGCTGCAAAGCTACAAACCATGAAAAAGAAACATGAGCATTTTGTTACAAGTTTTGAAGAGAGGAGGATAAGCAGTTTATTATACCTCCCATGGTGCCTATGAATCCACTGCAGTTAGAGTCTTGAAAGACAATATTGAGCTTGGTACCGTTAAGTATGGTTTGGTCAGCGTTTACATCGTCCATTGCGGCTTTAAACGCTGGTTTAGCCGCTCTTCCGATGAAGGAATCATAAGTGAACAGAGCTCCAACATTCACAGAGCTTGGCCTCTGTGATAATGGTGGATAAGTAGTAGGAGAAGAGGAGTTTCTTGAGAGAACATTTTTACCAGCACATTCCTGTGTAACGACCAACAAGACAGAAACACATAACAACGCAATGGAAACTCCTCTTGTCATCATGAAAAAAGCACCGATTGTTTGTTCCCTTGAGCTTATGTAACCATTTGATTAATTGAAATGACACCTGGAGAATGAATTAAACTTGAGATTTAATTTAACACACACAAAAGGGATAAAATGGTTCAGAAAATCTAGTGAAAGAAGGCAAACAAACCAAGAAATCAGGAGTTAGATTCTGTTGAGATTGGTGGATACACACTTGTGTCTGTATGAGGATTTTGGATTCTGTAGAGACAGGTGCTTACATGTGAAACTAGAATGGAAAATAAAAGAAGTGTAAGAGGGCCATCTTAAAGATGGTTTACAAAAAGGAAAAAGAAGCAAAAAGTGTGATTAATTCAGTGAACAGAGAATCACACGGTGATGGCAGTGATATGTCAACTAATTAAAGATTATTCTTCACACAAACCAAATAATTAAGGGAACATAAAGTAACTAATAATATCGGTGATATTCCAACTTGAATAAAATAAAAAGATTTTAATTCTGCAGAACATGGCAGTGGCCAGTGAGTGGTTGAAGAATGAATGATGTCAAAAGTACATCCATGTAAATATCTGAATTTAGACGATTTTCTTTATTGTATTAAACTTAACTAAATTTGTATATGAAAAAAGTTATGTTAAATAAATACTTTAAAGGAGGTTTCTTTGAGATCTTTGGACCAAAATTATGGAGATCATTAAATCCTCAGATTCAAGTACTTCTAACCAGCTGAAGTATAGTTTCTTCTTGTGAATAAATATATATGTAGAACAAAAATAAATGAACAATAATGCAATTGTAATAAAGAAGAAGCAACCTTGGAACAAGTGCGAGCAACAAGCTTGAATCAGAAATCGATATATTATTCTGGAGTAAACGAGTGAGTTAGCACTTGACTGGACTGGAGCATGAAAAAAGAGAGACAAAGAAAAGAGGAAGAAGAAGCGCAGCAGCAGTAGAACTGTTTACTCAAGCTCACGCAAAGAATAATTAAAATATTATCTCATTTTCTTCTTCTTTTTTATTAATTTTTTTTTTTGTTATCAATGTATTTTCTGAGGGGTCAGTGTAGTAGAGGTAGGCCAAGATGTGGGGTATCCATATGCTTTATTCATACTATTGAAGAATCAAATTGTATTTTTAATTTTAATTTTTTGCCCTTGTCATTTTGATCCGTTATTTTCTTCTGTTAGGAGGACGTACGTGTTAAACCATGTTTCCATATTGATATCAAGCTAAAGTGCTCTATAAATGTTACTCTCTCCGTCGTTCCTTAACGATAGACTTTTTTAAAAAAAAATTTGTTTCGAAAAAATGTATTTTTTGTGTTTTTTACGATAAAATTGTAAATTTCAAAAAAATTAATTGAATTAATTGAATTACTATTGGTTAAAAGTTATTGAAAATTGAAAATTGAAAATTGAAAATTGAAAATTGAAAATTGAAAATTGAAAATTGAAAATTGAAAATTGAAAATTGAAAATTGAAAATTGAAAATTGAAAATTGAAAATTGAAANAGCCGACTCTTAGCATTTTCAGTTAAAAATTAAGAGTCGGGTTCTTATATTCCGGTAAGAACCATGTACTAAGAACCCTGCGTTGGTCTTCTAAGTGTCAATGTGACAACCTAGTTGCTCGAGGGGCAGCCTTGGTCAAACAGGTGTTCAACTCATTATACGTCAATTAATTCCACACATAAAAAACAAGAGATATTCTCACCCATAAATAATAAAGTTAGTTATACTACTGGTTTTTAGGACCAGAATTTTTCAAACGTTAAAAAGGAGCATGAAACACATGGAAGCGAGTATTCTTTGTCTTTAGTATATATAGTTCATAAAGGAATATTATAAAGCAGATACTAGATTTTAACCCGCACTTCCGTGTGGATATTTTTTTATTTTATAAATATATTTGATATTATTATAAATATTTTAAAATATAATTTCTATTTTAGTATTATATTGATATATGATATTTAAGTTTTTTTTTTTATTTTTAATTAAGATTTCAAAAAATTAGATTGTTTTAATTCTTACAACATATATAGTTTGTTTTTCCGTGATGCATTTCAAAAAGTTATTTTTTATTATCTATGATTTTATTTATATAAAATTTGAAGTATTATCATTTTGAGTTAAATATTTATTTTAAAATTTTATATTTTGTCAAAAAAACTTTAAAAAATTACACTACTATTTTTGAATTTTGAAGATTATATCAATTTTGATTTTTTTTTGTTACTACGTTAATAAATCATTTTATAAAAAGTTAACAAACTATTGAACCCCAACAGAACATTTCTGTTCAGAGATGACAAAAAGCATTTGGCCAAAAGAAATCTAGACCAGTAGAATATATAGTTAGATTTTCCTACTTTTAGTCAAATTTTCTCAAGTTGTTGTTTGGATTTTTAGGAGTGTGAGGGCCCTTATCATCATCTTCTTCTATCTTCCTTGTGTTTTATTTGTCTAGTTAGAGTACAGCCATGTCTATGTTTATCGACTTCAATTCATCTCACATCGACCTTGATTGGGCTTAGCTGTTGATAATGGGCCCAAATGATTTTAAAGGTCTTCTAATGGTTAGCTAATGGGCCGTAAGAGCAATCATTTCAAAAATGTACAAACAAATAGAACGGTGGATCAGTCATTGTGGACAAAGAACACTCTTCTTCTCTGGAGCAGAGCTCCGTCTCTCATCAATCCCAGCAATGGCTTCTTCCTCAGTCGTATCCTCTTTTCAACCCAGGTAATGCCAACATACTAAAATCCCTTATGCTGACTATGATTACTTCATTTCGCTAGGGTAGAAATTGAAAGTTTATTAGAATGCATCGCTGCCTTAATTCTACATTATCCTGGTTCCAATTCAGTTCATGTCTGATTTAGATATCTGGTAGAGCTATTACCTTTCTAGAAATGTTTTTGTTTTGTTTTGTCTGAAGAAAGATAGAATACTTTGCCTTTGTATAGGTCATCATTTTTGGGAGATAGAAACTTGTTCAAGGTCTCAAAAACACCACCATTTGCTCAAGTGGGTTTCTCCAGCAAGACCATAGAGTGCAAGGAATCAAGGATAGGAAAGCAACCCATCGCTGTACCCTCCAATGTAACCATCGCATTAGAAGGTCAGGACTTGAAAGTCAAAGGTCCATTAGGAGAGCTCGCTTTAACTTACCCACGCGAAGTTGAGCTCCTCAAAGAAGATTCCGGTTTCTTGAGGGTCAAGAAAACAGTCGAAACTAGAAGAGCTAACCAAATGCACGGCCTTTTCAGGTTCATAAAGTTCTCACCTTTATTATATCAGCTGGTTACAAAGTAGGCCTGCGGGTTCAGGTAGTTCGGTTTTTGATTCAACATAGATCTTACCGAGTTAACCCGAAATAAAGTTCGGTTTGGTGGTTATTTCGGTTTTTGAAAATCCTACCGAACTTTTTTTATTTAGGTTATATTTTGGTCAAATTTTGTTAAAATTCCGAATAAGTTTGGTTAATTTTTGGTTAAATTCGGTTAGTTCGATTAGGTCGGTTAGTTTGGTTTGAAAATTTTGGTTGGTTCGGTTCGCCCTATTACAAATCTTGAACTTTGTGCTAGTTGCTTAACCCTTTTGTAACTCTTGTGTTAGGACGCTTACGGATAACATGGTAGTGGGAGTATCAAAGGGATTTGAGAAGAAGCTGATACTAGTGGGTGTTGGTTACCGTGCAACGGTGGAAGGGAAAGAGCTGGTACTGAACCTGGGGTTTTCACACCCGGTTAAGATGCAGATACCAGAGAGTCTGAAAGTGAAAGTGGAAGAGAACACGAGAATCACGGTGAGTGGGTACGACAAGAGTGAGATTGGGCAGTTTGCTGCAACGGTGAGGAAGTGGAGGCCTCCGGAGCCGTACAAGGGTAAGGGAGTGAAGTACTCAGATGAGATTGTTAGGAGGAAAGAAGGCAAAGCTGGAAAGAAGAAGTGATCTTGTTTTGTGGATTTACATTTTTACGTCTTGTCTCTTTTCAATGTTAATGTGTGCATTGCTCAAAATTTGTTTAGAAAACTGAACATGTTTGTTTTGGGATTCTGGTGAATTTTAAACTTAATTGTGAAAAGTTACTTATGTGCATGAACTACTGAAAAGAATCAAAGATGTCCAATCGGTTTATTAACATGTTTATCTTGAATTGAATGACACATTTATTTGGTTCGGGTTTAAATACTATGAATTATCTGAACAGATTTTATATTTCAAAAACGAAAAAAACTAAACCGGAGTCGAACCAAAAATTGAATGGATACTGAATTTATATAATATAATTTATATGCTTATATATATTAAATATATTTAGTTTTAAAATATCAAATACTTAAAAAAAATACTTTTTACAAATCAAATTATCGAAAACCTTTTTATTTAAAATATTTAAAATTATCGAATTATCCAATTTTTTTTT
>QGKV02002055.1:27274949-27331327 GCA_003260655.2 Brassica cretica
AAAAATTTGATATTTAATCTTAATCAAACTTGAACTAAATTACAGTCAAAATTATTTTGGATGTCAGCTGGTTCTTAGCCTTCCAAACAAAACTGAAATCAAAATAATTGAACTAAAACACCGAATCTAAATAACCGAACCGAGACCGATCAAATTTTTTTAAATACTCGAACCCGATCCTATATTTTAGAACCGGAAAACTGAAAACCAAATGAACTATCATTCCAAATTAACAATGGCTTATAAACCGTTGAGAATAAACCGATTGGGGTTTCAGTTAACCGGAGGCAAACCGACTCCTCCTCTGCGTAGCTGCGAAGCCAACCACCATGCCTCCGATGAAGAGGCAACAATGTCAGAGCCTAAAACCAAGTACGATCGTCAGCTCAGGTACACACACCCTTCCCTCTTCCATCCTCCAATTTTACTTCTCTACGTACCATTCTAAATCTCTCGAAAAACCGCAGGATATGGGGTGAGCTAGGACAAGCCGCTTTGGAAGAAGCGAGCATATGTCTTCTCAATTGTGGCCCCACTGGCTCCGAAGCCTTGAAGAATCTCGTCCTCGGTGGAGTCGGGAGCTTCACCGTCGTCGATGGATCTAAAGTCGAGCTTGGTGACCTTGGAAACAACTTCATGGGTACTCGATTTCAGCTATATATCCCTCCCTCTTTGAGTTTCCTGTAGCGTATGTTGATTTTGTTTTCCTTTTCATGTGAAGTTGATGATGAGAGGAGTGTTGGTCAATCAAAAGCTAAGTCTGTTTGCGCGTTTCTCCAAGAGCTTAATGATTATGTTAAAGCCACGTTTATTGAGGAGAATCCAGATTCTTTGATATCCACGAATCCGTTTTTCTTCTCTCAGTTCACTCTCGTTATAGCCACTCAGGTACACTATTGAGTTTCTACTTTGTCATGTCTTGGTATTCACCAGGCAAAGCTTTAATCTTTATTTGTTTCCTTTTGGGGGAACTTGCTAGATATGAATCATGATGCCTTATATTATTCTTTGAACTGCAGTTTTGTGGAGACAATTGATCTAAATGTATCAGATCCCGTTGCGCATAAGCACATACCTTATGTTGTCATTCTTGTGAAGGTGGCTGATGAATGGACTCGGTCTCATAGTGGTAATCTTCCCTCTTCCAGGGAAGAGAAAATACAGTTTAAGGTCTACTTCTTTTTATTGCTACTTTGCAAATTCATTGTCTAGCTTGATTTCTTGTGCGTCTTTGTTCTAATCTGTCTTTATCCTTAAAATCTTAGGATTTGGTTAAGTCCAAGATGATATCTATGGACTATGGATGAGGATAACTACAAAGAAGCTATCGAAGCAGCTTTCAAAGTTTTTGCTCCGCGTGGAATCAGTAAGTTGATATCTTCTTGGTGTGGTAACTAACAAAAAACCTTTGTTGTGGGTCAAATCACAGTATTCCTGGTTTCTGTTATAGGCTCTGAGATTCAACAATGATACTTGTGCTGAACCGAATTCAAATTCCTCAGATTTTTGGGTCATGGTAGCGGCTCTCAAGGTTTGAAACTAGCAAAATTGCTCTGCGAGAGCTCATTCTTTCATGTTCTTTTTGGACTTGCAAGTAGTTAGGGTTGATAAATAGTTCGGAGTTCTACTTCAATGAATCTGTGTTTCCTTCATCTTCATTGCAACTCATGTTGATATGTTCATAATACTCATATACATCACCACCTGCAGGCGCCCCTTGAAGGCTCTATACCAGATATGACATCTTCAACAGAGTTAAGTGCAACTGCCTCGGTAGCACTGAATTTCATCCGCAGACTATTTTTCAGATTGCTAATGTAGCTGCATTGTTGCTTTTCTACAGACACTACATCAATTTGCAGAAGATCTATCAATCGAAAGCTGAGGCTGATTTTCTTGTCATGGAGAAACGAGTTAAAAATATTTTAAAGAAAATCGGTCGAGACCTCAGCAGCATATCAAAACCAACAATCAAGAGCTTCTGCAAGAATGCAAGAAAACTTAAAGTGAGAATACTAATCTTCCTAAGAAAAACTTAATATGTAAATGCCAATGGTCTACCTATTGCTTGTTTATTTTTGCTGTTGAATCAGTATCATAAACATAGTTTTTGACTAAAATATTAGCTGTCATATGTGCTTTGTAGGTATGCAGATATCGTATGGTAGAGGACGAGTTCAGCAATCCTTGTGTAACCGAAATTCAAAAGTGTTTAGCGGACGAGGATTACAGGTGGCAGTGCCTTCACGGAGTCTGTCCTTTTCATATGAACACAAAGGCATCAAATTTTGAAAGATTACTTTTCTATGGTAGCTCTTATGCTTATATTGTTTACTGTGGCAGTGGTGCAATGGGATTTTATGTTCTTCTTAGAGCTGTGGACAGATTCACTGCTAACTATAACAAGTTTCCTGGCCAGTTTGATGGGTAAGAAACTCATTATGGCAACAAGCTAAGTCCTATTTCTGAAACAATTGGTCCTTGTTTAGCTATCTTTAATATACAATATATTTTTGTAGAGGAATGGATGAGGATATTTCTCGGTTAAAAACTACTGCCTTGAGTCTCCTTGCCGACTTGGGATGTAACGGCTCAGTACTGCCCGATGACCTTATCAATGAGATGTGTCGCTTTGGTGCCTCAGAGCTTCATGTGGTTGCTGCCTTTATTGGAGGCATCGCATCTCAAGAAGTCATTAAGGTTCATATTTCCTTCTTATTGCTCTGAACTTAATTACTTAAAAGCACTAACTCTAAGAGATAATTGAACTTGTTGGTGTGTGTGTGTGTGTGTGTATCTCTCTTTCTCTATGTTGCAGCTTGTCACAAAACAGTTTGTTCCGATGTTGGGGACGTACATCTTCAATGGCATTGATCACAAGTCTCAGTTATTGACACTGTAGAATATCTTCACTCGTTAGTTTTATTATATCTTTTTAGATACAAACTGTTAAAAAAAGAGAGTGCGTAATGTTGTTTTAGCATATCAGATGAGAGAGGTGAGAAAACTAATTGGTTTGGTTCTTTTTGTTATTTAATTTTGGATTTGTATGCCTCAAGCTTATCCGGTTTAGGTTCTCTCTTCTCCCATGAGATTATAACATTTCTTTAAGACATATATTCGAGCATGCATGTATGTATACAATTTACATACATGATTAATTGGAACTTGGAAGTGAATAATGATTGGTGTCTTTAGTTGGGGAAATTGTAAACATTAAATACGCACTTAGACAATTGTAAACATTAAATATCGCTTACAAATGCATGTGAGCGATATTTAATTTCTCTCGAGATTTTACCGTTGACTTTGTCGGCATCGTGGACTCTCACTAATACTAAATTGAACTTTCCCACGACCATATATAAGCCATCATTGGTGTAATATTCCTATTACCCATGGTAAATGTGAGTGAAAACAAAGGACAATTTGAAAGAAAGAAATAAATTAACAAAAGTAAGAAACCATAACATTTAAGTACTCAGAGTTATTAACTAACATTGTTGTTAAAAAAAAGAAGAGTTATTAACTACCACATCAGAAATATTCCAAAAAAAAAAAACTAGTTCTGGTTTTATACTATTTGTTTTTGTTTATGGTGTAATATATAGCATTAGCACTTCTCGGATATTAGGGTCAACTGTCAAGTGTCAAATAGTGATGATTTGAAATGTCAACAAGTTTTGGATAATAAAGAAAAGTAAATAATGAGCAAAATTAGAGATCGAAAGCTTCTGATGAGAGTCTGAACTAAGCAAGTGTAGGTCTACTTTGACTATAGAGAACACAATTTTCATNAAATGAGTGAATAATAAACTCTTCGCACAAGAGAGATAAGACCATATTTGCACATCTGTTTTGGTAAAGACCCCAAGGAGATAAGAAACCTGACCTCTTCGGAAAGATGACAGTACAGCGGTTGAAGTGCATCGACGGGTGACTGGATGGGATACATTTGGTGAGTGGTGAGTCATCGGCTCAGGCCTCAGACCAACAGATGGAGAGATGAGACACAGCGTAGGAAGATAGCTAAAGCTTTTCCTATTTTTCCTATTTTGGTGCGGAGATGGCGGCGGATCTGGCTTGTGAGGCTCAACTTGGAGAGGATGAATGGCTTCAACCCCAACAAGGGGTGGGTATTCGTCGAGGGGGAGGTGAGCATAGCAGCACGATGACGGTGATGGAAAACGGGAACTGAAACCGGCGAGAATCTCGACGGGTTGGGGAATCCCCCATGAAAAGTCAGATCCGGTGGAACCAGATCTTTAATGAGACAGCCAAGATCTGCGACTCACAAGGACAAGCTTTCTACGGAGAGTTTTGATATATCTATGCTACAACCGCTTGTGTCTTTCTTCTTCTCTTCCAATACTTAAAGACTAACAATCATACACGAAAATAACACCTCATGGTTACTTCCAACAGTAAGAACATCAACCAAATCAAATGCTAAATCTTTCATACCTTGAAAGGAGGAGGCCATTTGGAGCAAGGAACAACGTGTGGAGCATTTTTTTCATGTGTAACATCAGTGATGTGAACTCATATATCTAAACAAATGGAGGACTGTGTGGTACATGGCGACCAAAGAGTATTTTAACGATGTAAACTATAGAAACATTAACCAATGGTGGTAGTCCAGTGGCGCTTGAAGGAATAAACCCAATACGGCGAACCCTGGTTCGAACCCCGCTGGCCACACGGATATGATCTATTGCTTTCGGCTTATTTGAATGCCCAGGAGAGGGTCTATCCGTGGGATGTACTACCTCCACTCGGGGTTAGGTCTGTGTCTTTAATAGACCTGAGTTTAACCCTTTTATTTTCAAAAAAAAACATTGAATTTTTTCATCTTGATTTTTTTTTGGGAAATTGTATTCTATAACTAACAAAATAACAAAAATTAACAAAATAACCAAATCCCCCTTCTCTCTCTTCCTTTCTCTTCCTATCTCTCTCTACCCTCTCTCTAAAAATTAAATTTTGTTTTTTGTTTTGTTTATTCCACCAATACTCTTTTTTTTTTTCTATTTCAAGATAAGTTTGATGTCTTTACATATGCAAAAGTAATAATATTGCTGTATAGTCCACGTAGGTATAAGAAAATAAGAATGAATTAGTTAAGCTGGAATATATTGTTTTAAGATATCTTTCCAACCAGGGCCGGCTCATTAGGGAGACAAGCGGTGCGACCGCCCCCGGACCCAAGTCCGTGTCCCCCGTATAATAATAATTAAAGAGTTTAATTTTTTTATAAATCTATATTTTTATATAAAAAAATTATAAATATAATAAATAAAATTGAAAAGTGCTCAAAATTATTTGATATGTATATAGTTTTATTTTCATTACAAAATATACAAAATATTATTGATTAAATTTTAAAAATATTTTAAACATTATCTGCATATAAATTTTAGAGGGTAAATTTTTTTTTTTAGGACCGTTAACAGTGTTTAGCCGGCCATGTTTCCAACCTGTGTGAAAAGTACCAATACTTGTAGTTTTTCATTATTTGTGTATGTGGTTTTGACCGCGAGTTGATTGGATCTTGGTTCTTAGTCATATATTCAAAGCTCGTTACTTTGAACTATGAAATATATTTTTTTTGGTCGGAATGGCTGAAATTCCCAACAGATCAGGTTTTTATTATCAATTTATCTCGTTTCGATTGAGCATGTACCAGAGTTAATTGACAAAGCGTGCTCCAACTGCCACTTTTTGCAACTGTTTATATGTCATCACTTACTGAGTCGTTTTAGGTTTGGATCAGGTTACTACACTTACTAATATCCGGTTCAGGTTTAGATTGGATGGATCAGATTTCTTACATCCCCAAATCCACTAGATTGGTCCAGTGTCATATACTCACTCATTCATGGTTGGCAACATTCAGTAATCATAAAATAATATTAAATCAACTATGAAAATAGACAATTAATTCACAATATAAGTAACCATCACGAACATTTCAATATTTGACATGATGAGATGTTGTGAATTTTGATATAAACATAAGATATATTAGGCTGTAAATATACTATGCCACTGGACCAAGGTCGTTTTCACAAGTAAAAGCGATTTAAAATCGTAGATAGGTTATATTTTATATGTGATAATCATGACTTTGAATTAGTCTTTGAAGAAAAAGAAGGCAGGTTATTTTCCGGTCTCATTTCTTAAAAGGTCAATAGAAAAATTAAACTTTATAAGTCACTTTGTCTCTTTGTATTTGATATTCTTGATTATGATATTTACACAAAATCATGTCGCTATTCAAAGCTTCATCATTCTGCATACGAACACTTTTCACCTTAAAGCTACATTGTACTCACGCGTAAGTAGCAAAGTCTGATATGTTTAAAGAAAATTTTTACGTTTCACATGCGAAAATTAATAAGAAATCAATAGCGATCACTATATTTGTGGCACTTCCACATTTATGGCCACGTACTGGTGATATTTTTTTTCCTTTTAAGTTGAATTTCAAATCGTTGCATCTATAATCAATACTCACTTTTAGGTGGGAAGTGGGGTTCATCGTTCACCATTGTATTTATCATTTCCTCTCCATTACAAATTACCGTCAGTTCCACAAATATTTGTCCTATTAAAATAAAAATAAAAATATTGTTAAATATTAGATTCGTTTAAATCAACGTATACTACTTGCACATATGGCATGTTGTTTGTTTATCCGGATATACATATCGATTATCTGAGTGTAAAATGTATATACAACTGTAAATATTGATGTATAAACCAATCTAATATATAATTTTGTTTTTTCTAGTTTTAATAAAGCTAAAATGATACTAATTGACATTCTATCTTTGGTTAAAACTATAGTTATAAAAAAAGTAAAAGACACGTTAACACTTAACATTGCAATAATATAGTACGTCAGTTTGTAGTAAATGTTGTGTTACCATTACCATTTAGACTTTGCTATGGTAGAATGCTTGTGAGATAAAAAAAATAGTAAAATGAATGTTGTGGGAAAAAATAAAGAAAATTTAGTAGTTGGCATAAAATATTACTTATACAAATTAATGTTGACAAAGAAGAAACTTTATGAAGTGGACCATGTATGTTTACACACCTATTTCCCTAAATAAAAGGCAAAACATAAACGCTCTTAACAACACATATGGAAGTTTGTGCATCACAGCTTCTTGTTTCTCATAATCATACCCTCTCTATCTCTCTCATATAACAAGAAAAAAGTTAAAATATGAATCCAAGACGTCTTCTTTGTTTCATTGGTTGTATCTTCCTCGTTGTCTCATCTGAAGCTTCAAGAATTCACGTTGAAAGAAGACGCTTCTCCTCCAAACCTTTTTCTAGCCAAGAAAGAGGGTTTCTTCCTTCTCAACCCACCCTGCCGGTCGTCGGCGCCGGAGAAATTTTACCGGAGAAACGGAAGGTGAAGACGGGATCAAATCCTTTGCACAATAAGCGATGAGGAAAAGTCAGATAATTAGTTTCTCTAAACACTTTTATATCTATCTCTTTGTTTTCTTAACCACGGAGATATATATCACATATGTATATCTACTACACATAATATACATTAATGTAGGGTTTATCCAATTTTTTTGTTACTCTCTTCTCAATACTTAGATGTTTATAAGATGATAGAGCGTGAGTTAATCAATATTTTACATCCAGCTTTAGTTCTTTTTTTTTTTTTTTTTTTTTTTTTTCTTTTTTTTTGTGCACATCCAGCTTTAGTTCATCGTGTATATTTTTTCAGTTGAAGAACAAATGTAATGGGTTAATTAGCAAAATAAAATAAAATGTAATGGTTATCTTGTCGGATTTGACCAAAAACGTAATTAGTCGATTCTCTTATAAAGTTTCTTGTTGTTGACGTAAATAAATAATTGTTCAACTTTTGACATGGGACGACGCCGTTGCGTTTGCGTTAAGGCGTTGGTGTAGCTGTGATACTGATTAAAGAGATGTAGAGCGGTGGACTTAACATCACTCAAGTGGTATTCAACAGTTTAATGACGCATTGAGGATTTATAATGTGATGGAGAAGAAGTGGTTTCAAGCTGATGTTTTTAGTTATAAACTTATAAATAATTAACAAGTTTGTTTAAGGCAAAGCAGTGATTGTTCAGGATGATTGGTAGTCGGTAGAGACGTGAAGCCTTACACAGTTACTTATACTAATTTGATCAATATTTACTCCAAATAAGGTTATCTTTCTAGGAGGCAAAGAACACATTCAAAAGTCACTGGCATCAAGAGAGAACACCAACCTAATGTTCTCTCGCTTGCAATGTGATGATCAATGCCTGCTGCAAACAGATGAAAAGTAGAACCCTTTAAGAACTTGTGTAAATGCTTTAAAACAGATGCTTTGCATCTTCATCTTTTTGCAGTACAGAGTTGGGGTCATAATCATTAATA
Source organism: Brassica cretica (assembly GCA_003260655.2). NCBI lineage: Eukaryota > Viridiplantae > Streptophyta > Magnoliopsida > Brassicales > Brassicaceae > Brassica > Brassica cretica. Next base: position 27,283,371 of record QGKV02002055.1, read on the forward strand.
CAAAACCGTAAAGACATGTCGAAGAAGTGGCATATTGAGAGTAACGAAGGCATGCTATTAAGGAGAAACCAATCTTCAAAGAGCTTTCGAGAATTCTGCGTCCCAACAAATCTTAAATTATGCAAATGGAATCTTCCTAGTAACACTTGCATAGTTAACAGAGAGGTTCTCTACTAGTTCTATCCGACTTCGTCTAAAAATGTATACTGCTGTTAAATGATCCACGTCCAAAGCTAACTGCTTTGAAACTTAAAACCGAGAGATCAAAGTTGATTGACTCAGTGCTGCAGAAGACTCTGCTTTAGGAACAGTAGTCGGTTGCCAAATTTCTCCAGCTCGAATTGTGGGATCCACATTGTATTTATAAGTTGACCATTGACTTCTAACATTCAATAATTGGTCTGTGTTTTGTCCTTGGTAGCTCGATCTATCTTGTTGGGAATATAGTTTGTGAGCCACACAAAGTGGAAACTTCTACAATTGAAGAGTCAATCAAATTGACTTTAACTCTTATCATCGTTATACATTTATACTTATATATATTATCAAGTTGTTTTGGCTGCAAAACCAAATCAATCAAACCAAGTTTCTTCTTCAATATCTTTGTTTTGTTTCAAGTCTGTATTTTCCAAATGGGGAAACCGTGTTTCCATGTTTCTTCCATCTCCTCTTTCTTATCTTGTCTTTTTTTCGTGAGCTTCTTTGTCAACAGTCTTGTGTCTCTACCGTTTCCTCGTCCGGACCAAATCGAGATCCTTATGGCGTTTAAGGACGAGTTTCCAATCCTGAAATGTGACTTCAAAAAGTGTTCTACCTCAAAACAAATAACAAAATATTGGACCAGCAAAGACGTTAATTCCTTTGATGGGGTTGAATTTTCTAGCGAGAGTGGTGTAGTGACAGAACTACATCTGCGTGGTGCATGTCTCAGTGGCAGTCTCAGTGCTAATAGTAGCCTTTTCAGGTTCCACGACCTCGGGTACCTCGATCTCTCTTACAACTACTTTGACTCCTTCTCGTTCCTCCCCGAACTTGGCAAACTCACAAACTTAGAGGTCTTGTTTCTTGATAATATGGGCTTAACCGGTGAAATTCCATCTTCATTCAGTAGCCTAAACCGTCTAACGGAGTTGGTCGTTTCAGAAAACGAGCTTTTCGGCAGTTTTTCCCCTCTACTCAATCTATCAAAACTCTCTTTTTTAGATTTTTCCAATAATCACTTTTCTGGAAATGTTCCTTCTTCTCTACTCACCATGCCTTTCCTGTCAATTCTTGGTTTGAGCCAAAACCACTTCATCGACTCTCTTGAAACTATAAATTGCTCTTCATCATCTAAGCTTGAAACATTATACCTTGACCATAACCATCTCAGTGGTCTAATCCTAGAGCCTCTCTCAAAATTAACCAACCTCAGATACCTCTACCTAGATTCTCAGAACACAACCAACCCAATCAACTTTGCCTCCTCCTTGGGCTTCAACTCTTTAGAAACACTGTATCTTTCCGGAAATGCTATATCAAGGCTTAATACCGGATCACCAAATTTGAAGACACTATTATTGGATAACTGCAACCTCAACGAGTTCCCCACATTTATTAAAAACCTACAGAAGCTGGAATATTTGGATATTGCAAACAACAGACTCAAAGGAGAAGTGCCTAATTGGTTATGGAGTATGCCTTCTTTGGTTTATTTGTATCTGTCTCACAACTCCCTCGATAGCTTTGAAGGCTCTCCCAAAATGCTTCTCAATTCGTCGCTTAGAGAGTTAGATCTGAGGTCAAATGATTTTCGAGGACCTCTTCCTATTATTTCACCAAGATTGAGGTTCATGCTTGCATCAAATAATAGTTTCACAGGAGACATTCCTCTTTCATTGTGCAACCAAAGCTACCTAGGCGTCCTTGATCTATCTCACAACAATTTCAGTGGTTCAATTCCTCGATGCTTGATTACATCAGAAGTAGAAGCACTGAATCTCCGAAACAACAATCTCATTGGGAGACTGCCAGACACATTCCACAAAAATAGCTCACTAATATCCCTTGACGTCAGCCACAATCAGATAACTGGGAAGCTTCCAAGGTCTCTTACAAATTGCACATACCTAGAGTATCTAAACGTAGAGGGCAATAGAATCGTGGACACCTTTCCGTTTTGGCTGAAGGATCTATGGTATCTACAAGTCATCGTCTTACGATCAAACATGTTCCATGGTCCTATCTATTCTCCTCATCATCATCTATCATTTCCTCAACTGCAGATGGTTGACATATCACGTAACAAATTCACCGGAAGGCTACCACAAGATTACTTTGTCACTTTGAGTATACCCTTGATCAGTATTCCCCAAAAGGAAAGAGAGCTGAGTTACTTGGGAGATCATTACTGGTATCTGAATAAGTATAACCTTTCCATGTATTTGAGAAACAAGGGAATAAACATGGAGCTGGAAAAGATCCTTGAGACCTACACAGCCATTGATTTCTCTGAAAACAATCTTGGAGGACAGATTCCAGAATCTATAGGCCTTTTGAAGTCACTTATTGTGCTCAACCTATCCAACAATGACTTCACAGGCCATATTCCATCATCTTGGGCTTATCTCACGAGCCTCGAGTCACTAGACCTATCTCAGAACCAACTCACTGGAAAAATCCCGCAGGAGCTAGCAACCCTCTCGTTCTTGGAGTACATCAACGTTTCACATAACAAACTCACGGGCCAGATACCACACTCCACGCAGATTGGTGGACAGCCTAAATCATCTTTTGAAGGGAATCTCAATCTTTGTGGTCTTCCTCTTGAGGAGAGTTGCTTCGGCGACAAGGCACTATCAACACCAGAGGCACAAGAGCCAGAACCTCCAAAGCAAGAGCAAGTGTTGAACTGGAAAGCAGCGGCAATAGGATATGGCCCTGGAGTCTTGTTCGGACTGGCGATTGGACAAGTCCTTTATTCGTACAAACCGGTGCTGTTCTTCAAGTTGTTTCGCATATGAAATGAAGTTTTTGAATTTAGTTTTGTTGAAATAAGTGGTAAATGCTTTTGTAACTCTTCCGACTTAGATATGTATGTGTGTTTTATAAAGAAAAAAAAAATATGTGTGAGTGGTGAAATGAAAGTCTACCGTACGTAGGTTTTCCTTTCTTTTTTTCATGTTTCATTGTTAGTTTATACTCATGTGTTGTGTTGATCATTCATCCTTACATAAACATGAAAACAGAGGGGCTGTTCTTCTTTAAAGACTGTCTACTCTCTTATTAAGGGTTTTTGTAGCCATTCCGACAGAATGTATGTGTATGAGTGATATCGATAAGTTATCATCCTATGAAATAAAGTTGAATCGTTTTCCGTAGTTAAAAAAAATCTCGTACTCAAATTTCCTTACACAAACATGAGAACAGAGGCTCTGTCCAATGACAACAAACCAGTGATGTCACAATCTTCTCGTCTTAATCTTCTCGTCTTTTTGAAACTGTTAATAAAATTTTGAAGTACGTTTCACTTTCAAAACTTACATCAGGCAATTTTGGTTATATAGTTTTAGTATTTGAAGTATCTTTATGTGCTTGTAATTTCTATGATGTGTTTGTATTCCAGACAACAAGGACTTGGTGTTCGAGTCGTATATTTTATTGATAGAGAATTCGGAAAANAGAGCAAGTGTTGAACTGGAAAGCAGCGGCAATAGGATATGGCCCTGGAGTCTTGTTCGGACTGGCGATTGGACAAGTCCTTTATTCGTACAAACCGGTGCTGTTCTTCAAGTTGTTTCGCATATGAAATGAAGTTTTTGAATTTAGTTTTGTTGAAATAAGTGGTAAATGCTTTTGTAACTCTTCCGACTTAGATATGTATGTGTGTTTTATAAAGAAAAAAAAAATATGTGTGAGTGGTGAAATGAAAGTCTACCGTACGTAGGTTTTCCTTTCTTTTTTTCATGTTTCATTGTTAGTTTATACTCATGTGTTGTGTTGATCATTCATCCTTACATAAACATGAAAACAGAGGGGCTGTTCTTCTTTAAAGACTGTCTACTCTCTTATTAAGGGTTTTTGTAGCCATTCCGACAGAATGTATGTGTATGAGTGATATCGATAAGTTATCATCCTATGAAATAAAGTTGAATCGTTTTCCGTAGTTAAAAAAAATCTCGTACTCAAATTTCCTTACACAAACATGAGAACAGAGGCTCTGTCCAATGACAACAAACCAGTGATGTCACAATCTTCTCGTCTTAATCTTCTCGTCTTTTTGAAACTGTTAATAAAATTTTGAAGTACGTTTCACTTTCAAAACTTACATCAGGCAATTTTGGTTATATAGTTTTAGTATTTGAAGTATCTTTATGTGCTTGTAATTTCTATGATGTGTTTGTATTCCAGACAACAAGGACTTGGTGTTCGAGTCGTATATTTTATTGATAGAGAATTCGGAAAAAGGAATATCTATATGTATGTCAGATGATAAGATCTTGTAATTATCAGATTGTAACAAGTTTCAATGTTTGCTAAAAAGGTTGATGTAGTTTTGTATACCATTAAAGTTTTAAGTTAGTTTGCAGTGTTTGTATTGGAGTCGGATGACCATAATGGCAAAACATGTTTAACCAGAAGCTTTTGTGACCATGAGAGCTTACACAGAAAAGAAGTGGACGTGAGAGTCACGTCTGGTTATATTGACGTAAGAATCACGTTTGGTTAAATGACGTAAGAAAAAGACGTTGTTTGCTTCCTTGGTGGAAATCCTCTTTGTCGATTCTAACTCTTCTTCATGTTTTGTCTCTATTAGCCACACAAAGTGGAAACTTCCACAATTGAACACTTAAGCAACTTGACTTTAACTCTTCTCATTGTTAGTTATAATGCCTATTGAACACTTAAGCAACTTGGCTTTAACTTTTATCATTGTTATATAATGCCTATTGAACACTCAAGCAACTTTTAAAGATACTCTATTATATCGTTAAAAGTTGTTTTGGCTGCAAAACCATATCATACATACCAAAGTTCTTCTTCAATATCTTTTCCATCCTTCGTCCGGATCAATTAAGTAATTATGAAAATTCCTCTAAAAAGCTTTGACAAAAAAGAGTTCAAAAGGATTTTAAACTTTTTACAAAACATTAAAACACGATAGGGAAATTTTTTAAATCACTAGACTGATTAAGAGGAACTTAGTTATCCCAAATGTGCGAAACAAATGAAGCATAACGTTCTCTAACAATCAAATCAATGACAGGACCCACATTCTATCTGTTTCGACACACTATGAGAATACACATAAGTTTCAATTACCAATTAGGTAATTTTTTTAAAAAATCTCCCTCCAAAAAGAAAAGTTTTGACAAAGCAAAACAGTTTAAAATCCGTGTAGAACGATTTAAAACAAGTTTCCCATAAAATCTACATACATACTACAAATAGACTAATGATGAAAAGATTTTGTACCTCAGCCACTGCCTACTCTGTTTTGGCCGGAACAACTTCGACGGTGCGTTTAATCTTGAGATAAGGAATGAGTTGTTTGACGTCAATGATCCCTTTCACTATCACCAAGTTCTTGGCGCTGGCGCTATCAAATGACGACTGAGTTAACCCCTGTAAATTAACATCAAACATTAATTCGTAATTAATACAATAATTAAAACCAATAGATTATGCTAACAAGTTCTTACGCAACCGTTCGATATTTTCCATAGGGAAACTGCGTTATGAGTAGTTCAACCTAATTATAAGTAATATTTTCCATCACCAGCCGTATCAATTGATTTTTTATAATAATAATTCAAAAAATGGATTTAGATTAAGGTAATAATAAACTCACCTTAATTCTGCTGACAATTCTTTTGATTTTGTGTTCGCAGCCTTATTCGTCTTCAAAAACCACCGTACTCTGCATCACGAAAAAAAATATGATTAATCATTGGTTAATTTTCTATTATTAAACATAAACTTATCATCAAATCGATTTAAGATTAATACCACAATCTCATCGAGAAAACATAATCCTCAAAAAAAAAGAAAAAAAGAAATCAGATGTTTATCGGCCACGAGTCAAGAAATCACAAATCGACTAAAATCAAACGAAACCTTAAACGGACGAACACAAGCAAGGTAAAACTCGAAGCGAAACACAAAATAAAAAGACTTGCGAAGAAACATACCTCTTGACTTGATCATGCATGTTTGCTCTCACTCGTCGCCTATAATTGCTCTCTCTCTTGTCGCCTATAATTGCTCTCCAACAGATTCTTGATTTTGTTTTTGTGAATGAGTTTGTGAGGAATGAATGAAAGATGATGAGGAAAGGAAGGAACGAGAGAGCGCTTCTTATAGAAGTTACGAAGAGGAGGAGCCAACGGCTAAATAATGACAACGGTCATATTTTGTATTATTATTAATATATATATATTTATTAGTTAATAATATTACAACGGTCATATTATTTTTTTATTATTAATAGATATTTATTAGTTCAGTTAAAAAAAAAAGATATTTTATTAGTAACTTTCAAGAGTTACGATTTTCAAGAATTTAAAAACAATCACGAATCAATGAAATAACAATAGAAGCCAGACTGGTTCCAAAATAATAAACCGACCGGTTTGATCCAGAGAACCGACTCCGGTTTCCTGCGATTTCAAATTCTCAAATCACTTGTTGGAGATTCAGATTCAACTTCTCAGACAGATTCCACGGTCGTTGGATTAGGACGGTGAGGAATCTTTGAACTGTGTAAAGCCTTTGAAAATTGTTTCAGACAAAGAAGAGCAGAAGAAGAGAGAGAGAGAGAGAGAGAGAGAGAGAGGTCTTTCGTCATTGTTCACACTAGCTCAACAAGTATACATTTTTCTTTACTAAACATAGATTTGAAATTTTCTTTCAAAATTTGTAACAACATCTAAGAGAAGTGATAGAGATTCGACAAACATTCGTTTTTTTTTTCAATATCATAAATTTGATGATGAGCTGATGTATGCCTTTTTTGTAACTTGGTGTTTATGTAACGTTTTAAGGTAGCTATATAATCGCTAGAAGAAAAACTGTAATGACAATCTTGTTAACGTAGTAATGTTATTAATTAATCAAAATATTTTTTTTATTGCACTATCATTGTCGTAATCATATGATTTGAAAGTTGTAATATGCTTATATGCAGCAATATTTGAATGTATTGGAAGCTTGGCTAATGAACGGGTCATTTCCTCTTTCTGACTCAAATCACAGATATTAAAAAGAATTGAAATAAACAAATCTTATCAAGCTCTTTCTGATAAACTCATATCCAGACATTAATTGGGAAGAAGATGACTTTTACAAAATACCCAGAGGATGCTGTTTAAAAGTTTCTAGAAGCATGAAAATAATATTATAGTCACTAGGAGGATGCTGTTGCCAAGATGTTTTTGGTACTTTTTTCGTTTTTTCTCTTTGGAAAATTTCCTTGTGGCTCTCTGCCTTGCATTCCAAACAAGCTCGAGTTCCTTTGTATTGATAATATTTGCCTCTTTGGTCAAAGACCCATTTATAGAATTATTTTTTTTTTCTCTCGCCTTGCTTCACAAGCAAGCNCAGTTTAAAATCCGTGTAGAAAACGATTTCAAAACAAGTTGTCCATAAAAATCTACACTCATACTACAAATAGACTAATGATGAAAGGATTTTGTACCTCAGACACTGACTCCTCTGTTTTGGCCTGGACAACTTCGACGGTGCGTTTTAGCTTGAGATAAGGAATGAGTTGTTTGACGCCAATGATCCCCTTTCACTATCACCAAGTTCTTGGCGCTATCAGTGACAACTGAATTAACCCCTGTAAATTAACATCAAACAGTAATTCGTAATTAATACAATACCCACAGATTATAACTACTTCTTAGGCAACCATTCGATATTTTCCATAGGGAAACTGCGTTATTAGTTCAAACATTAATTCGTAATTAATACAATCAATTAAACCCATAGATTATGCTAACTACTTCTTAGGCAACCATTCCATATTTTCCATAGGGGAACTGCGTAAGTGATATTTTCCAGATTATAACTACATCTTAGGTAACCACCATTCGATATTTTCCATAGGGAAACTGCGTTAATAGTTCAAACATTAATTCGTAATTAATACAATACATTAAACCCATAGATTATGCTAACTACTTCTTAGGCAACCATTCCATAGGAAAACTGCTTTATTAGTAGTTCAACCTAATTATAAGTAATATTTTTCATCACCAGCCGTATCAATTGATTTTTTCTAAATAATATTTTAAAAATGGATTAGATTAGAGTAATAATAAACTCACCTTAATTCTGCTGACAATTCTTTTGATTTTGTGTTCGCAGCCTTATTCGTCTTCAAAAACCACCGTACTCTGCATCACGAAAAAATGATTAATCGTTGGTTAATTTTTAATTATTGAACATAAACTTATCATCAAATCGATTTAGGACTAATACCACAATCTCAACGAGAAAACATAATTCTCAGGAAATGAAAAAAAGAAATCAGATGTTTATCATCGGCCACGAGTCAAAAATCAGAGGATTAATCGTTGGTTAATTTTCAATTATTAAACATAAACTTATAATCATCAAATACAATTATCAAGAAAAGAAAAAAAGAAATCAGATGTGATAAATCGGCCACGAGTCAAAATTCAGATGATTAATCATTGGTTAATTTTCAATTATAATCACAAATAGATTAAAATGAAACGAAACCTAAAACAGATGAACACAAGCAAAGTTTTCCCGTAACACAAACTCGAAGCGAAACATAGAACTCACAACACAAACTCAGATTTCAAACTGAAACACAAAATAAAAGACTGCGAAGAAAACATACCTCTTGACTTGATCATGCATATTTGCTCTCTCTTGTCGCCTATAATTGCCCTCCAACAGATTCTTGATTTTCTTTTTGTGAATGAGTTGTGTGAGGAATGAATGAGAAAGATGATGAGGAAAGAAAGGAACGAGAGAGCGCTTCTTATAGAAGTTACGAAGAGGAGGAGCCAACGGCTAAATAATGACAACGGTCATATTTTGTATTATTATTAATATATATATATATTTATTAGTTAATAATATTACAACGGTCATATTATTTTTTTATTATTAATAGATATTTATTAGTTCAGTTCAAAAAAAAGATATTTTATTAGTAACTTTCAAAGAGTTACGATTTTCAAGAATTTAAAAACTATCACGAATCAATGAAATAACAATAGAAGAAGCCAGACTGGTTCCGAAATAGTAAACCGGCCGGTTTGATCCATAACCGACTTCGGTTTCCTGCGATTTCAAATTCTCAAATCACTGGAGAAGAAGAAGATATTTTGTCTTCTTCCTGATTGCGAACGCGATGCGAAGGTAGATCGAACCTCCTTTGGTTCCTGAGATGCAATTATAGCGATTGATATCGATTTGGATCGGGTGTTGATTTGTGAGTGATGTTGCAGATTAGGGAGCCACCGGATTCACGGGAAGATATAAGTTGTTATGTTAGTTCACTCTTTAGTATGGATTTTGAGTAGTGATTTGTTAGCTGAAGTTATAAGTTCTTCTTGTGTTGATTTAAGCATTTGATACTTGAGTAGATAGATGTGGAAGAGTATGGAGATATCAGTTCTTCTTGTGTTAATTTTGAGTAGATAAATGTGGTGGAAGAGCTGTGGGAGAGTGCTGAGTCTGGTGGTTGGAGGCCATCTTCTGCTCCACGTTCTGACTGGCCTCGTATATGTTCACCTCATGTTTTTGAGCTCACTCTGTGCTTTATCTCAGAAGTCTTGGGGCATTTCAGNTTGTGCACATCCAGCTTTAGTTCATCGTGTATATTTTTTCAGTTGAAGAACAAATGTAATGGGTTAATTAGCAAAATAAAATAAAATGTAATGGTTATCTCGTCGGATTTGACCAAAAACGTAATTAGTCGATTCTCTTATAAAGTTTCTTGTTGTTGACGTAAATAAATAATTGTTCAACTTTTGACATGGGACGACGCCGTTGCGTTTGCGTTAAGGCGTTAGTGCAGCTGTGATACTGGTTAAAGAGATGTAGAGCGGTGGACTTAACATCACTCAAGTGGTTTTAACAGTTTGATGATGCATTGAGGATTTATAATGTGATGGAGAAGAAGTGGTTTCAAGCTGATGTTCTTAGTTATAAACTTATAAATAATTAACAAGTTTGTTTAAGGCAAAGCAGTGATTGTTCAGGATGATTGGTAGAGACGTGAAGCCTTACACAGTTACTTATACTAATTTGATCAATATTTACTCCAAATAAGGTTAACTTTAAGGAGGCAAAAAGAACACATTCAAAGTGATTGGCATCAAGAGAGAACACCAACCTAATGTTCTCTCACTTGCAATGTGATGATCAATGCCTACTGGAAACAGATGAAAAGTAGAACCCTTAAGAACTTGGGTAAATGCTTTAAAACAGATGCTTTGCAACAGAGTTAGGGTCATAATCATTAATACTAAACCCTAAAGACATGTCGAAGAAGTGGCATATTGAGAGTAACAATGGCATGCTATTAAGGAGAAACCGATCTTTAAGGAGCTATTGAGAATTTTGGGAACCAACAAATCTTAAATTCTGCAAATGGAATCTTCCTAGTAATACTTGCACAGTTAGTCGCGGTTCTCTACTAGTTCTGTCAGACTTAGTCCAAAGATGTATACTTCTGTCAAACAATCCACGTCCAAAGTTAGCTGCTTTGAAACTTAAAACCAAGAGATCAAATTTGATTGACTCAGTGATGCAGAAGACTCTGCTTTTGAATAGTAGTCGGTTGCTAGATTTGTATATATATGTTGACCAATGACTTCTGCACACAATTAAATGGTCCGTGTTTTGCCCCTTATTAAGCGCTACCTATCTTGTTCGGAATATAGATTGTGAGCCACACATTGGAAATTTCCACAATTGAAGAGTCAAGCAACGTGACTTTAACTCTTATCATCGTTATGTATGCTTTATGCTCTATATATATTTTGTTAAAAGTTGTTCTGGCTGCAAATCCAAATCATACATATCGAGTTTCTTCTTCAATATCTTTGTTTTATTTCAAGTCGTTATTTTCCAAATGTTGAAGCTGTGTTTCCATGTTTCTTCCATATCTTCTTTCTTATCTTGTCTCTTTGTCTCCAGCTTTCTTGTCAACACTCTTGTTTCTCTACCTTTTCCTCGTTCTGACCAAATTGAGATCCTTCTGTCGTTTAAGAACGAGTTTCCAATCCTCAAATGCGACTTCAAAGAGTTGCCTTTCTCAAACAATGATGAGTATTTTTACCAAAGGCAACAACCAAAGACAAGATCTTGGACCAGCAAGGACGTTAAGTCCTTTGATGGGGTTGAATTTGATAACGAGACTGGTGTAGTGACGAAACTAGACCTATTTGATGCATGTCTCAGTGGCAGTCTCAGTGCTAATAGTAGCCTTTTCAGATTACACCACCTCAGGTACCTCGATCTCTCTCACAACTACTTTGAATCCTTCTCATTCCTCCCAGAACTTGGCAATCTCACAAACTTAGAGGTCTTGCGTCTTTCTTATATGAGATTAGCCGGTGAAATTCCATCCTCATTCAGTAGCCTAAACAGTCTTACGGAGTTGTACATTTTCGGTAACGAGCTTACGGGCAGTTTTTCCCCTCTATTCAATCTATCAAAGCTCTCTTCTTTATATCTTTCTAGTAATCTCTTTTCTGGAAATGTTCCTTCATCATCTAAGCTTGAATATTTACATCTTAGCTATAACCGTCTCAGTGGTCGAATCCTAGAACCTCTCTCAAAATTAACCAACCTCAAGTACCTCTACCTATCTAATCAAAACACAACCGACCCAATCAACTTCGTCTCCTCCTTGGGCTTCAAGTCTTTACAGCGACTGGATCTTTCCGAAAATACTGTATCAAGGCTTAATATCGGATCACCAAATTTGAGCATGCTACACTTGGATAACTGCAGCATCAACGAATTCCCCACATTTATTAAAAACCTACAGAATCTGGAATTTTTGTCTATTGGAAACAATAGACTCAAAGGACAAGTTCCTGAATGGTTATGGAGTATGCCTTCTTTGAAGTATTTGTATTTGTCTGAAAACTCCCTCGATAGCTTTGAAGGCTCCCCAAAAATGCTTCTCAATTCGTCGCTTATCGTATTAGATCTGAGGTCAAACGCTTTTCGAGGATCTCTTCCTGTTATTTCACGGAGATTGTATTTCATGCTTGCATCAAATAATAGTTTCGAAGGAGACATACCTCTTTCATTGTGCAATCAAAGCTACCTAGGTGTCCTTGATCTATCTCACAACAACTTCAGTGGTTCGATTCCCCGATGCTTGATTACATCAGCAGTAGAAGGTCTGAATCTCCGAAACAACAATCTCATTGGGAGATTTCCTGACATATTTGACAAAAATGGTTCAGTAAGAGCAGTTGACGTTAGCCACAATCAAATAACTGGGAAGCTTCCAAGGTCTCTTACAAATTTGAAAAACCTGGAGGTTTTAAACGTGGAGGGAAATAGAATCGCTGATACCTTTCCATTTTGGCTAAAGGGTTTACCGAATCTAAAAATCATTGTCTTGCGATCAAACAAGTTCCATGGTCCTATATATGCCCCTCAACATCATCTATCATTTCCACAACTGCGGATGGTTGACATATCTCGTAACAAATTCACTGGAAGCCTACCACATGATTACTTTGTCCATTGGAGTGAACCCTTGATCAGTGTTCCCCAAGGCCAAGAGGAAAGAGAGCCGTTGTACGTGGGAGATAATTTCGAGTATGATTATTTCCCTTCCATGTATTTGAGAAACAAAGGAATAGAAATGGAGCTGGAAAAGATCCTTGATACCTACACAGAGATTGATTTCTCTGAAAACAAACTTGGAGGACAGATTCCAGAATCCATAGGCCTTTTGAAGTCTCTTATTGTGCTCAACCTATCCAACAATGACTTCACAGGCCATTTTCCATCATCTTGGGCTAATCTCACAAGGCTCGAGTCACTGGACCTATCTCAGAACCAACTCTCTGGAAAAATCCCGCAGGAGCTAGCGACCCTCTCGTTCTTGGAGTACGTTAATGTTTCACATAACAAACTCACGGGCCANTTTTTTTTTTTTTTTTGATATCCGTGGGGGATCCCAGGCGGTAAGCCCAGACTAATCCCCACGAGGCCTTCCATCCGGGCACGCACGGTTATAGGCGGGAAGGTGGCCAAGGCGACTCGAACCCAGGGCGGGTACTCCAGCTGGAGTTCCATTACCACTAGGCCAAGAGCTCTTGGTTTGCAAATGGAATCTTACTAGTAACAATTTCTTAGTTAATCGAGGTTCTTTACTAGTTCTATCAGACTTAGTCTAAAGATGAATACTTCTCAAACAATCCACGTCCAAAGTTAGCTTCTTTGAAACTTAAAACCAAGAGATCAAAGTTGCTTGACTTGGTGATGCAAAAGACTCTGGTTTTGAATAGTAGTCGGTTGCTAGATTTGTATTTATATGTTGACCACTGACTTCTACACACAGTTAAGTGGTCCGTGTTTTGCCCCTAGTAAGCGCTACCTATCTTGTTCGGAATCTAAGATTGTGAGCCACACATTGGAAATTTCCACAATTGAAGAGTCAAGCAACGTGACTTTAACTCTTCTCATCGTTGTACTTTATACTCTCTATATATATTAACTTCGTTGGCTGCAAAACCAGATCATGCATTACCCAAGTTTCTTCTTCAATATCTTTGTTTTGTTTCAAAGTCTTTATTTTCCAAAATGGTGAAACCGTGTTTCCATGTTTTTTCCATCTCCTGTTTCCTCTATTGTGTCTTCATCTCCAGCTTCTTTATCGACACTCTTGTTTCTCTACCATTTCCTCGTCCGGACCAAATTGAGATCCTTATGGCTTTTAAGAACGAGTTTCCAATTCTCAAATGCGACTCTGCTGAGGAGTATTACTCATATCAAAAGACAGAATATTGGACCAGCAAAGACTCTAAGTCCTTTGATGGTGTTGTGTTTGATAGTGAAACTGGTGTAGTGACAGAACTAGACCTAGAAGGTGCATGTCTCAGTGGCAGTCTCAGTGCTAATAGTAGCCTTTTCAGACTCCACCACCTAAGGTACCTCCTTCTCTCTGACAACTACTTTGACTCATTCTCATTCCTCCCCGGACTTGGCAAACTCACAAACTTAGAGTTCTTGGATCTTTCATATATGGGGTTTAGTCGGTGAAATTCCATCATCAATTAGTAGCCTAAACCGTCTAACGAAGCTGTATCTTTACGGTAATGAGCTTATTGGCAGTTTTTCCCCTCTACTCAATCTATCAAAGCTCTCTTCTTTAGATCTTTCCGAAAATCACTTTTCTGTAAACGTTCCTTGTTCTCTACTCACCATGCCTTTCCTGTCATTTCTTGATTTGAACTCTAACCATCTCATCGACTCTCTTGAAACTATGAATTGCTCTTCAGCATCTAAGCTTGAGAGGTTATTCCTCGGCTATAACCGTCTCAATGGTCGAATCCTAGAGCCTCTTTCAAAATTAACCAACCTCAAGTACCTCAACCTAGCTTCTCAGAACACAACCGACCCAATCAACTTCGTCTCCTCCTTAGGCTTCAAGTCTTTAGAGGAACTGCATCTTTTCAGAAATGCTATATCGAGGATCAATATCGGATCACCAAATTTGAACACGTTATACTTGAATAACTGCAGCATCAACGAGTTCCCCACATTTATTAAAAACCTACAGAATCTGGAATATTTGCAAATGAGAAACAATAGACTCAAAGGAGAAGTGCCTAAATGGTTATGGAGTATGCCTTCTTTGATTCGATTGTCTCTCTCTCACAACTCCCTCGATAGCTTTGAAGGCTCGCCAAAAATGCTTCTCAATTCGTCTCTTGGCTGGTTAGATCTGAGTTCAAACGCTTTTCAAGGATCTCTTCCTTTTATTACTTCACCGAGATTGCAGTACGTGGTTGCATCATATAATAGTTTCACAGGAGATATATCTCTTTCATTGTGCAATCAAGGCGACCTACGTCTGCTTGATCTATCGCACAACAACTTCAGTGGTTCAATTCCCTCATGTTTGACTAATTCATCAGTGGAATATCTGGCTCTCCAAAACAACAATCTCATTGGGAGACTTGCCAACATATTCCACAAAACTGGCTCACTAGCAACACTTGACGTTAGCCACAATCAAATAACTGGGAAGCTTCCACGGTCTCTTAGAAACTGCACAAACCTGGTGATGGTAAACGTGGAGGGCAATACAATCACAGACACCTTTCCGTTTTGGCTGAAAGAACTACCGTACCTAAAAGTCCTTGTCCTACGATCAAACATGTTCCATGGTCCAATCTATTCTCTTCAACATCCTCTATCATTTCCACAACTGCGGATTATTGACATATCCCGTAACAGATTCACCGGAAGCCTCCCACAAAATTACTTTGTCAATTGGAGTACACTCTTGATCAGTATTCCCCCAGAGGAAGGAGATATGTACGTGGGATATGGTTTCAGGTATAGTTAGGGATGTTAACTATAGGGCTAGGGCCAGACCTCTTTTGTTTATTATAAGCCCAGTCCTATTTTAACCCAACCCTATTTTAACCCTATTATAATCAAGGGTTAGGGCTGGTACCAGGGTTAACTCATTTAATTGAAAAAAATATTTCATTTATTTTTGTTCTTAAATTTTAAAGATAAAACTAGAAAAATTAAGATATGATATGATTCTTTCCTCCAATTTGTTGAGCATTAAAATCAAAAGATTTCCTCCCAAAATCGCAAAATCGAGTTTTTGTTCCACAACTAAGAATAAAATTTTTCCGTCAAAAAAAATTGTGTTTTTTTCCGCCAAAACCTAATTTGAGTTTTTCCACCAAAACCACAAAATCAAGTTTTCCCGCCAAAACCGCAAAATCGAGTTTTCCCGCAAAAACCGCAAAAACCGCAAAATCGAGTTTTCCTGTCAAAACNAAAAAAAAAAAAAAAAAAAAGAGTCTGCGTAGTCCTCAAATCACAAACTGTACACACACAACTTATATTCTTTTGAGCACAGTAAGGTTCTCAAATCACACGCTTATTTTTGAAATACGATCGTTTCCTGATTACTGTGGCACAAGTATTAATGATACAATACAAACTGCACGCTGATCTCTCTTCTGAAGCATTTAGTTACACTTCTTCGCGCGAGTCTAAACTCGCAGTGATGCAGATAGCTCACAAGCTAACACTTGAAAATTAAAAAAAATTTGTTTACACAATTACACATATCTAACAGAATATCTAGTGCGTCCAAAGTTAGCTGCTTTGAAACTTAAAACCAAGAGATCAAATTTGATTGACTCAGTGATGCAGAAGACTCTGCTTTTGAATAGTAGTCGGTTGCTAGATTTGTATTTATATGTTGACCAATGACTTCTGCACACAATTAAATGGTCCGTGTTTTGTCCTTGGTAGCTCGATCTATCTTGTTCGGAGTATAGATTGTGAGCCACACAGTGGAAATTTCCACAATTGAAGAGTCAAGCAACGTAACTTTAACTCTTATCATCGTTACGCTTTATGCTCTCTTTTAATGTGGAAACTTGGAATTATTACCAGATAGAAGGAGATATCTTCGAACTTTGAGACGGTAACGAAGTCGATGACCTTCCTCCTGCCGTTACAACCTGTTCGATGCTTGTGAGTTTTCACACAAGGAAGGCCACACGAACGGATTGAACATCCTGGACATTTGTGCTTCCCAGGTTTCAACTTGCTCTCCCCACACACCGAACTATCCATTGTTTTTTCAGGATTTGAGGTTTGCTCGTTGTGGTCCTCCTCAAGGTTTTGGACCCGTGGGAGGCGTACCCTAACTGATCTTGGTGGCAATCCTGAGTCACACATGCAAGCGTTGATGGGAAAGCTGGAATCCGCAGATGACTCCTCTTTGCTGAACGTCATCGTGTAACTTTTTACGATACAAATTACGGAGTAAATCCTTGGTTTTTACTGATCAAATATATAACTTAAGCTTCCCACAGATTCCAGACTCTAACCGAATGCGTAGAGAATATGTTTAGGCTTCAGAGTGTAAATTTTGGTTTCACACATTACAGATAGTTTTAGTGACACTTGCATAGTTGATCAAAGGTTCTCTATTAGGTCTACAGTAGCAAGTTCTGGTTCAGGTCGGGTAATTTTGTCCATGACAACATCCCTACTTAGAACCAAATGAAGACCACATACTTTAACAATCAAAGATCTTATTTCAGTTTATAAAATCAGAATGATCTACAAAACCAAGAGAAAAAGACTTACATGTCACATTTATTTCACGAGATAATAACTTGTCGACATCACTCATACACATACATTTCTTGGCGGAACAGTAATAAAAACCTTTACACTTATTTCAACAAACCAGATTTAAAAACTTAATTTCAAAGCGAAACAACTTGAAGAAGATCTAAAGTTGTATAATCATGTCAACCAATCCACGTCCAAAGTTATCTACTTTGAGACTTTTAAACCGAGATAACAAAGTTGGTATCGGTTGGCCCCGTGATGCAAAAGACTCTGCTTTTGATTAGTAGTCGTTTGTTACATTTGTCCGACCAGATTTGTGGAAATTGACATTTATATTAATTATATGATGACCACTGACTTCCACATTCAACTAACTGGTCCATATTTTTTCCTTAGTAGCTATCTACCTTGTTCGAAATAAATATGATAGCAACACAAAGTGGAAAAACTTTCGCAATTGAAGAGTCGAGCAACGTGACTTTGGCTCTTGTCATCGTTATACTAGATACTCTCTATATAAAATGCTAAAGTTTTTTTAGCTGCAAAACCAAATCATACATACTAAGTTTCTTCTTCAGTATCTTGTTTTGTTTGTTTCAAATCTTTATTTTCCAAATGGTAAAACCATGTTTCCATGTTTCTTCCATCTCATCTTTCTTATCTTGTCTCTTTGTCTCCACTTTCTTTGTCAACACTCTTGTGTCTTTGCCTTTTCCTCGTCCAGACCAAATTGAGATCCTTCTGTCTTTTAAGAACGAGTTTCCAATCCTCGAATGCAACTTCGATGAGGATTATTACCCAAATCAAGTGACAAACACTTGGACCAGCAAAGATGTTCATTCCTTTTATGGGGTTGTCTTTGATAACAAGACTGGAGTAGTGACGGAACTAGACCTAGGTGGTGCATGTCTCAGTGGCAGTCTCAGTGCTAATAGTAGCCTTTTCAGATTACACCACCTCAGGTACCTCGTTCTCTCTCACAACTACTTTGACTCCTCTTTCCTCCCCGAATTTGGCAATCTCACAAACTTAGAGTTCTTGAGTCTTTCCAATAATCACTTTTCTGGAAACATTCCATGTTCCCTACTCACCATGCCTTTCCTGTCAAAAATTTATTTGAGCCAAAACCATCTCATAGGCTCTCTTGAAACAATGAATTGCTCTTCATCATCTAAGCTTGAATATTTACATCTTAGCTATAACCGTCTCAGTGGTCGAATCCTAGAACCTCTCTCAAAATTAACCAACCTCAAGTACCTCAACCTATCTAATCAAAACACAACCGACCCAATCAACTTCGTCTCCTCCTTGGGCTTCAAGTCTTTACAGCGACTGGATCTTTCCGGAAATGCTGTATCAAGGCTTAATCCCGGATCACCAAATTTGAGCATGCTACACTTGGATAACTGCAGCATCAACGAATTCCCCACATTTATTAAAAACCTACAGAATCTGGAATTTTTGTCTATTGGAAACAACAGACTCAAAGGACAAGTTCCTGAATGGTTATGGAGTATGCCTTCTTTGACGGAATTGTATCTGTCTCACAACTCCCTCGATAGCTTTGAAGGCTCCCCAAAAATGCTTCTCAATTCGTCGCTTATCATATTAGATCTGAGGTCAAACGCTTTTCGAGGATCTCTTCCTGTTATTTCACGGAGATTGAGGTTCATGTTTGCATCAAATAATAATTTCGAAGGAGACATTCCTCTTTCATTGTGCAATCAAAGCTACCTAGGCGTCCTTGATCTATCTCACAACAACTTCAGTGGTTCGATTCCCGGATGCTTGATTACATCAGCAGTAGAAGGTCTGAATCTCCGAAACAACAATCTCATTGGGAGACTTCCCAACATATTCGACAAAACTGGCTCACTAGCAACACTTGACGTCAGCCACAATCAAATAACTGGGAAGCTTCCACGGTCTCTTAGAAACTGCACAAACCTGGTGATGGTAAACGTGGAGGGCAATACAATCACAGACACCTTTCCGTTTTGGCTGAAGGATCTACCGTACCTAAAAGTCATGGTCCTACGATCAAACATGTTCCATGGTCCAATCTATTCTCTTCAACATCCTCTATCATTTCCACAACTGCGGATTATTGACATATCCCGTAACAGATTCACCGGAAGCCTCCCACAAAATTACTTTGTCAATTGGAGTACACTCTTGATCAGTATTCCCCCAGGAGATATGTACGTGGGATATGGTTTCAGGTATAATTATTACCCCTCCATTTTTCTGAGAAACAAAGGAATAACCATGGAGCTGGAAAAGATCCTTTTGACCTACACAGCCATTGATTTCTCTGAAAACAAACTTGGAGGACAGATCCCAGAATCTATAGGCCTCTTGAAGTCGCTTATTGTGCTCAATCTATCCAACAATGACTTCACAGGTCATATTCCATCAACTTGGGCTAAACTCACGAGGCTCGAGTCGCTAGACCTATCTCGGAACCAACTCACTGGAAAAATTCCGCAGGAGCTAGCGACCCTCTCGTTCTTGGAGNAGAGAGAGAGAGAGAATTAGTTTCAGAGATCTTTCTTCTCTTTTTCTCTTTTTCTCTTTAGTGATTATAAACGAGAGAGAGAGAGAGAGTGATTTAAATGTTGTTATGGTTGTTTCTCTCTCTATCTTCTTTGTGTATGACAAGACTAGAGAAGAATGAAGACTGGATTATTAAGGGAATTAATGACTTCATCAACGCACTTGAGTAAGAATTAATGTAATGTATTAATTAATAATCTAACGTAACAAATATAGACATTGTCATTTGATCTATTTTCTTGGTTTATTATATTAAAATTGGGTTGAAATATACATATCGGTGGAGAGTTAATCGTCTTCAGTTTGTTTAGTGATGTGATTAGTGAGAAAAGTTTGATTAGTCAAAACAGTTTTTTTTTTTTTTGCGCGTGAAAGGAGGGCACGTGTAATATGCCCTTTTGCTTCTTTTTTGGGGCAATTACCGAATTACGTGTTCCATGTCTACTCTCCACTGTCTAGTGTGTTGATCTCTTTGTTTTTCTTTTCAAAGGACTTTATTTTTTCAAAGGATATTCAATAATGTATGTTTGCTTTTCTACTAATTAAAAATACCCCAAAATCTAATACAAATATAAACTATTTTGACAATCGTTGTTACCAAACATATTTTCTAGTATGGTGGCATTTTGTATAATTAACACACAAAAATTAATTTTATAGTTTTAGTATGTGTATAAACAAAAGCAGACTGCTACCAAGAATGAAAGAAGGCAGAGAATGTCGTTGTTATTGCTTGTACGTGAAGAGAACTGAGCTTTTGTCTGATTTGTAAACCTATTGTTTGCATAACCTTGAGCCCTTTTGTTTTCTGGTTTCTGCAGTTGGAAAAGCATTTACAGCCGTAACTGTAATCGTCTTTGGCTCAGCCACATTGGTTTAGCCTCAAAGCTTGACATGCATAATGTAAGATTTGCAAAAGTTTCTTTGTTCATAGATTAATCTTTAAGCTTAGCATTTGTAAGCTCACTTGAGTGATGGTGAATCTTGTCATTTTGTTTCTGGTAGGCTTATGACATAAGAACTAAAGGCAAAGATATGTTTCAGCCAAACATGGAGTCAATGAAGGGAAAAGTAGAGCCAAGAACTTGGGTAATGCTTTAAAACCAATGCTTAGATCATAATAAGTAATACTAACAGTAAAGACTGTATAATTTCAGGCGGAAAACATGTCGAAGAAGTGACAAATCGTCATATTGAGAGTAACATGGGACCATCAAGGAGAAACCAATCTTTCAAGAATTCTGGGACCCAACAGATCTTAAAAAGGATGAGACTTTGGATAAGTTGTGTATTTCATTATGTAAGATGAAATAAGATCTTGTAATGTATTAGCTTGTGATGTAAGACGACTGTAACAAGTTTCAATGTTTGCTGAAAAAGTTGATGTAGTTTTGTATACTATAAAGTTTTAATTAGTTTGCAGTGTTTCTATTGGAGTCTGATGGCCATAATGGCAAAACATGTTGAAGCTTTCATTACAAAGTTCTTCGAGGAAAACCTAAGCTTTTATTGGTTAAAGGGCTGGTGTTGGTTTGTTTCATGGACCAATTATCAGACTCACGTCATGGCTGCTTCTGTTAATCCAATCTAACTCATCTACTCAACATCTTGATCTTTCAATACAAAAAAAAAAAGAGTCTAAGGGGTCTTAAATTCTTCTTGAGCACAGTAAGGGATTTTAAATATATTTTGAATTAATTGTTACATAACAAATTCCTAATTACTGTGGCAAAGTGTTCAAAATATTTTCTGGGTCCAGAAGACCATAAGAGCTTACACAGTGTCCTAGTTGCGAGAGCATTCACCGTCATGAATCAGTTCAATGGAAGTAAGAGCCACGTCTGGTTAAATTGACGTAAGAATCACGTCTAATTAAATTGACGTAAAGAAACAAGACATTGTAAGAGTAAGCTCTACTTCGGGTGGGTACAATTCACGTCCAACTGTGAGGAGGATCCCAAGAATGTATAACTTGTCCGTTGTTTGCTTCCTCGTTGGGTGTCTCTTTTGGTCGAATCAAATCCTACTTCACATATCTTCATGTTTTGTCTCTATCAGCTAAATATCTATATTGTTCGGAATATAGACTGTGAGCCACACAGTGGAAACTTCCACAACTGAAGAGTCAAGCAACGTAAACTTCACTCTTATCATCGGTTTACTGTATACTATATATATATATATATATATTAAGTTCGTTGTCTGCAGAACCAAATAATACATACCAAGTTTCTTCTTCAATATTTGGTTTGTTTGAAATCTTTATTTTCCAAATGGTGAAACCGTGTTTCCATGTTTCTTCCGTCTGCTCTTTCTTATGTTGTCTCTTTGTCTCCAGCTTCTTTGTCAACAAACAAGTTTCTCTAGCCTTTCCTCGTCCCGACCAAATTGAGATCCTTCTGGCGTTTAAGAACGAGTTTCCAATCCTCAAAACAAAAGACAAAATCTTGGACCAGCAAAGACGTTAAGTCCTTTGATGGGGTTGTATTTGATAACGAGACCGGTATAGTGACGGAACTAAACCTGCAAGGTGCATGTCTCAGTGCTAATAGTAGCCTTTTCAGACTCCACCACCTCAGGTACCTCGATCTCTCTGACAACTACTTTGACTCGTTCTCATTCCTCCACGAACTTAGCAAACTCACAAACTTAGAGTCCCTGGGTCTTTCTAATATGGGCTTAGCCGGTGAAATTCCATCCTCAATCAGTAACCTAAACCGCTTAACGCACCTGACCCTATCCGATAACGAGCTTATCGGAAGTTTTTCCTCTCTATTCAATCTATCAAGGCTCTCTTTTTTAGATCTTTATGTTAATCACTTTTTCTGGATACGTTCCTTGTTCCCTACTCACAATGCCTTCACTGTCAAATCTTGATTTGAGACTAAACGATCTCATCGACTCTCTTGAAACTATGAATTGCTCTTCATCATCATCTAAATTAACTTGAACGGTTAGACCTTAGCTATAACCGTCTCAGTGGTCGAATCCTAGAGCCTCTCTCAAAATTAACCAACCTCAAGTACCTCTTCCTGTCTTCTCAAAACACAACCGACCCAATCAACTTTGTCTCCTTGGGCTTCAAGTCTTTAGAGGCACTGTATTTTTCCGACAATGCTATATCAAGGCTTGATATCGGATCACCACACTTGTGGATACTGGGCTTGTATAACTGCAGCATCAACGAGTTCCCCACATTTATTAAAAACCTACGAAATCTGCAGTATATGGACATTTCATACAATAGGCTCAAAGGAGAAGTGCCTAAATGGTTATGGAGTATATATGAATTCTTTAAAAGACTTGGTGCTGTCTCACAACTCCTTCGATAGCTTTGAAGGCTCGCCAAAAATGCTTCTCAACTCGTCGCTTTACCTATTAGATCTGAGGTCAAACGCTTTTCAGGGATCTCTGCCTATTATTTCATGGAAATTGAAGCTCATGCTTGCATCAAATAATAGTTTCACAGGAGAGATACCTCTTTCTTTGTGCAATCAAAGTTACCTAGACGTCCTTGATCTATCTTACAACAACTTCAGTGGTTCAATTCCCCGATGCTTGATTACATCCTCAGTAGAATATATGGTTCTACGAAACAACAATCTCATTGGTAGACTTCCTTACATATTCAACAAAAGTGGCTTACTAAGAGAACTTGATGTTAGCCCTTAATCAAATAACTGGGAAGCTTCCAAAGTCTCTTGCAAATTGCACAAACCTTGAGGTTCTAAACGTGGAGGGCAATAGAATCGCTGACACCTTTCCGTTTTGGCTCAAGGATCTACCGAAACTAAAAGCCATTGTCTTACGATCAAACATGTTCCATGGTCCTATCTATTCCCCTCAGCATCATCTATCATTTCCACAACTGCGGATGGTTGACATATCGCGTAATAAATTCACCGGAAGTCTACCACATAATTACTTTGTCAATTGGAGTACACCCATGATCAGTGTTCCCCAGGAGGAAGGAAGGCCGTTGTACGTGGAAGATGATTACTCATATAATTACTACCCTTCCATGTATTTGAGAAACAAAGGAATAGACATGGAGCTGGAGAAGATCCTTGTGACCTACATAACCATCGATTTTTCTGGGCTTTTTGAAGGCGCTGATTGTTCTCAACCTATCCAACAATGATTTCACTGGTCAGATTCCATCCTCCTGGGCTAATCTCACAAGGCTCGAGTCACTAGACCTATCTCGAAACCAACTCTCTGGACAAATCCCGCAGGAGTTAGCAACGCTCTCGTTATCAACGTTTCACATAACAAACTTACGGGCCAGATACCACATGGAACACAGTTTGAAGGACAACCTAAATCGTCTTTTGAAGGGAATCTCAATCTTTGTGGTCTTCCTCTTCAAGAGAGTTGCTCCAGGGACAAGGTACCATCAACACCATAGGCACAAGAGCCAAAACCTTCAAAGCAAGAACAAGTGTTGAACTGGAACGCAGCAGCAATGGGATATGGCCTTGGAGTCTTGTTTGGACTGGCGATTGCACAAGTCATTTCTTCATACAAACCGGTGTTGTTCTACAAGTTGTTTCGCCTTTAAAATGAAGTTTGTGCATTTGGTTTTGTTTAAATAATTGTATGGGTTTTTGTAACCGTTCCGCCGTAGATATATCTGTATGTGACTGTGAGTGATATCGATAAGTTGTTATCTTATGAAATGAAAATGAGCCGAGAGCAAACGTACGTGTGCTTTTTTCTTTTCTCTTTCACGTTTCATTATTAGATTACTCGCTCATTTATTAATCATCCATCCATATTTAAATAAAATTGGTACTCAAATTTCCTCACACAAACATGAAAACAGAGAGGGTCTACTCTGTCTCTGTTCTTCATCAAAGACTGTCTACTCTGTTAGTTAATTTGCTTGAGCACGTGATAGGCACATGTTCTTCCTGGAACTGCTTTGGCAGCGTATCATTGTTGGCAGCGGTGTCAGTGTCACCGCTTCATGGTCGAGACATGACCCATATAAACTCTTCTGCAACCTCTACGCTTGTACATTTAGACATGGCCAATAATAACCTTTTTAGTTGTCGAATCCTAGAACCTATCTCAAAGTTAGCCAAGCTCACATAACTCAACCTATCTTTTTGCCCTTCAATCACTTCAACTTCTTGCCCTTCAAGGCTTCAACTTTCCCTTCAAATCTCTACTCTTTAGATCTTTTCCGGGAATAGTTTAACAAGGCATAGTATCGGTTCGAAATATCTGCAGCAGCTAACCTTAAGACCTTATGGAACTTGTAGAAGTTTGACATTTTCGAAAATAGACTTGTAGGAAAGTGCCTTCCTTGCACTACAATTCTTTCCTTTCCGAGTTAGATTTCAGTTCAAACGCACTAGAATTTGGTCTAATAAGAGAGAGAGAGAGAGAGAGAGAGAGAGAGAGAGAGAGAGAGAGAGAGAGAGTAAAAAATTATGTGCAAGTATAAGAGAGAGATGATACCAAACTGTAGAGAGTATCTTGTAGCTAAATAGATTAGTAGGGTTAGTTATAGGTTTAAAATTATCTAACAGTGCTGGAAATAGTGAAAGGGTAGTTTGCTAATTTTAGCTTTTTATATGTATATGTAACCTAATTTCTCTTAAAATTACCCCAATATTTAATTCAAATACTAAACTATTTTACAATCGTTGTTACCGATATATTGTCAACTTGGATTGATAATAATTGATAGTAATGGCATACTAACACACAAGTTAAAGATTAATTNATATTCGTTCTTTTGTCTGGTTGTTTGCTAGAGACAGAGGACTTGCAATACTAATGTGTTCTGGTTATACTTACCTTGTGTTTTGTCCAGTTGAACAATTATGCATATGTGTATATATATACAGTCTGGATAGCAGTAGGAACGTTGATACTTATAGCTAATGTTGATCTTGTAAAATGCTTTCCCTAGCTTGTCTACTATACCTTGTTAGGGATGTAGTGGTAGTAATTCTAATGAGGTTTCAGCTTACTTTAAAGAGAATCCGATTTTTGTTTGTTATAAAAATCAGATTTTCGCAGTGGCTAGGCTTCGTGAGTGTACTTTCTGGTTGTCTATTATTGACTGAGATGAGATATAATCTAAACGTTTCACTTTTAGGCGTTCAAAACTTACATCAGGCAATTTTGGTTAATAGTTTTAGTATTTTGAAGTATCTTTACTGTGCTTGTAATTTCTATGATGTGTTTGTTTATAGTTGTATAATGTTATTCCGGAGAACAAAGCCTTGGTGTTTGAACTGAATATACAAAAGCAGACTGTTACTAAGAATGAAACAAAACTTCGATTGTCGTTTGTTCTTGCTTGTATAGGAACAGAGCTGAGCTTTTGTCTTATTTATAATAAAATCATCTTTTACTGTAAAAGATTACCTAGTCAAAAACTGTATAACTATCCAAAGACTATTCTAAACGGTAGCTATACAAATTCTATGAGGAAAACCTAAGCTGTTATCGGTTAAAAGGGCTGATGCAGAGGAGCATATATATGTGGTTTCTTGTGCATGTCTATGAATTGGTTTGTTTCATGGACCAATTATCAAACTCACCTCGTGTAGGAACTTGGGTTTGAAGGAAACTATCCTTGAAGGTCTTGTTGTTGTGAGCATATTTATTTGCAGGTAACATTTTGTTTCCAAGGACGTTATTCTTAATTAATGTTGGTACCAATTCCTTAATTTTTTTTTCAAGTTGTATGCGTATTGGATTTTCAAGTCAGAGGAAACAGACCCATTTTACATGGGAGGGCGTATCAGGGATGATTATTACCCTTCTATGTATTTGAGGAACAAAGGAATAAACATGGAGCTGGAAAAGATCCTTTTGACCTACACAGCCATTGATTTCTCTGAAAACAAACTTGGAGGGCAGATTCCAGAATCTATAGGCCTTTTGAAGTCGCTTATTGTGCTCGACCTATCCAGCAATGATTTCAGTGGTCATATTCCTTCCTCTTGGGCTAATCTCACGAGCCTCGAGTCACTAGACCTATCTCGGAACCAACTCTCTGGAAAAATCCCGCAGGAGCTAGCAACCCTTTCGTTCTTGGAGTACATTAACGTTTCACACAACAAACTCACGGGCCAGATACCACAGGGCACGCAGATTGGAGGACAGCCTAAATCATCTTTTGAAGGGAATCTCAATCTCTGTGGTCTTCCTCTTGAGAAGAGTTGCTTTGGGGACAAGGCACCATCTACACCAGAGGCACAAGAGCCTGAACCTCCAAAGCAAGAGCAAGTGTTGAACTGGAAAGCAGCGGCAATGGAATATGGCCCTGGAGTCTTGTTTGGACTAGCGATTGGACAAGTATTTTATTCATACAAACCGGTGTTGTTCTTCAAGCTGTTTCGTCTTTGAAATGAAGTTTGTGCATTTGGTGTTGTTGTAATAAGTGTAAGGGTTTCTGTGTTCTGTTTATACTTCCTTGCGTTTTTTTCTAGCTGAACACTTATGCATTTGTGTATTATATACAGTCTGGGATAGCAGTAGAAACATTGGTATTATAGCTAATGTTGATCTTTAAGATGCTTACCCTACCTTGTCTACTATACCTTGTTAGGACTGGTGGTGGTAGTAATTCTAATCAGGTTTCCGCTTACTTTATAGAATCCTTCTTTTGTTTGTTTGTTAGCAAGTACTTTCTGGGTGCCTGTTATTGACTGTGATGAGAAATAATCTAAGCATGTAACTTTCAGGCTTTCTAACGTCAGACAATTTTGGTTATAGTTTTAGTATTCTGGAGTACATTTCTGTGCTGGTAGTTTCTATGATGTGTTTTTTTATAGTTTCAAAATGTTATTACAGAGAACAAAGCCTAGGTGTTTGTTCTTGCTTGTACAGGAACAGAGCTGAGCTTTTTCTCTGATCAATAAACCTATTGTTTGACTAACCTTGAGCCCTTCTGTTTTCTGGTTACTGCAGTTGGAAAAGCATTTGCAGTCTCCACTGTTTTTGTCTTTAGCTCAGCCACTTTGAAACGGCAGCCTCGAAGCTTGACATGCGTAATGTAAGATTTGAAAATGTTTCTTGGTTCAATAGATATATATTTGAGGTTCACATTTGTAAGCTTGCTTGAGTGTTGGTGAATCTTATCATTTGCTTTCTCGTAGGCTGATGACATAACAACAAAAGGCAAAGACCTTTTTCAGCCAAACATGGAGTCAATGCTTTAAAACCGATGCTTTGCATCTTCATCTTTTTGCAACAGAGTTGGGTCATAATCATTCAATACTATAACCCTAAAGGCTGTATAATTTCAGGCGGAAAAACTGTCGAGGAAGTGGCATATTGAGAGTAACGATGGCACTATCAAGGAGAAACCAATCTTGAAAGAGCTTTGGAGAATTCTGGGACCCCACAAATCTTAAACTTTGTTGAGACTTTTTGATAAATTGTATTTGATGTCCTCAGGTTTTACCACTAAAACCAACCGCAAGTGCACTAGTATTTAGGGATCGAATTCCACAGAGACCAAGGTTACACTATGAATCTATTAGAGTAAAGTTAAAGCTAGAACGAAAAATGATTTTTTGTTTGGTTGTTTTTAATTGACACAACTTGTAAATAAATTGTAATGAAATTTAAATTATAGATTAAAACGTTAGGCATCGGGTAATTCTCAGGAATGGCATAAATCGAGAAACAAACATTAAACAAGGGATATGTATTAGAACTGTTCTTGAACTCAAACAGCTTAAGTAATTTAGCCTACTCTCGCAGTACTAAATCCTATGTTTTAGAATTTTAAATATCAACTCTCGTCATATTCATAATTCTAAACACGCATTTTAACAGGTTTGATTTGTTCACAAGTTCCATAACAACAACTCTCGTTGGTTCCGAAGACTTGCTCATCTAGATTCTTTTCAGGAATTTAACTATCACTTTTGGTGTGTTGAACTTCCTAATGATCATGAACTAGGTGTACCTTCTAATTCAAGCTTTAAGATCGATCTAGATGAAGAACCAAATGATTTACCCCTTTCTTTAACACATCAGTTTCATGGATTCATAGATTCCTTTGAATCACCCTAGCCTAACTAGTAGATTACTCACACATGGAATTAAAAACACAATACATAATTGACATTATTAAAGCAAATAAAGAAAACAAGAGGGTTTTAAAAGCTTCTTTGGGAAGAGAAAGAGATTCTCTTCTTCTTCTACAGACTTCAAACTCAAACAAAACTTCAAACTAGAAAAACACTCACAAATCTATTTTATCTCAAGTTTTGATTTCTAAGATGGTGTGTTTTCTTATGGAGCTCGTCCTCCCTATTTATAATCAGCCAAGGACCCTCGTTTTTCGACAAAGGCTCCAATTTCATCATGAAAGACGAGTGGATGCAGTAGGTGAAGTGGAGGAAATAGGTGAAGTTGTACACAGCGAGGATGCATCGATCGATGGGTTTTTGCCTATAAACCCATCGATCGATGGGTTCTTTTTCTCTTCCTTTTCTTCGCGTCTCGATCCGTTGTTCGTTCTGCGCTCTAAACCCTTCAGATGAATATGAAAATCCCTTGAAATTCCAGTATGCACATGCCAATGGTTCCTAACGCGCTCAATCACCTATATACCTGAAACACGAACGAAAAACTACAAATAATCGAGAAAAAATATAATAAAAACATATAAACAAGTAGCAAAAACCTAGACACATCAGTATTCTAAAGGGTAGCTATACAAATTCTATGAGGAAAAACTAGTCTGTTATCAGTTAAAGGGCTGATGCAGAGGAGCATATATTTTTGGTTATTGTGTCTGTTTATAAATTGGTTTGTTTCATGGACCAATCAATGATCAAACTCACATCGTGGCTGCTTCTGTTAATCCAATCTAACTCACCTACTCAACATATTTGATCTTTCAATACAAAAATAGAGTCTAAGGGGTCCTCAATACACATACACAACCTTAAAGTCTTATTGAACACAGCAAGGAACCTTAACAGAAGTATATTTGAATTGTGTCATAACAAATTCCTAATCACTGTGGCAAAATGTTAAAAATGTTCTCTGGGTCCCACGACCATGTGAGCTTACACAACTTTCCTGGTTACGAGAGCATTCACCGTCATAAATCAGTTTGAGAGAGAAACTCAATGGAAGTAAGAGTCAAGTCTGGTTTTAATTGACGCAAGAATCACGTCTAATTAAATTGACGTAAGATTCTGATGTCTTCATGTTTTGTCTCTAATAGTAGCTAAATATGGATCTTGACGTCTTGTTCGGAATATAGACTGTGAGCCACACAGTAAGAAATTTCACTACTGAAGAGTCAAGCAGCGTAAACTGCGCTCTTATCATCGGTAATACTTTACGCTATATATATATATATTTAGTTGGTTGGCTGCAAAACCAAATCATAGATACCAAAGTTTCTTCTTCAATATCTTTGTTTTGTTTCAAGTCTTTATTTTCCAAATGGGGAAACCTTGTTTCCAAATTCCTTCCAGTTTCTCTTTCTTATGTTTTCTCTTTGTCTCCACCTTCTTTGTCAACAGTCTTGTTTCTCTACCTTTTCCTCGTTCTGACCAGATTGAGATCCTTATGGCGTTTAAGAACGAGTTTCCAATCCTCAAATGCGACTTCAAAGAGTTGCCTAACTCGGAACAAAAGACAAAATATTGGACCAGCAAAGACGTTAAGTCCTTTGATGGGGTTGGATTTGATAACGAGACTGGTGTAGTGACGAAACTATATCTAGGTGGTGCATGTCTCAGTGGCAGTCTCAGTGCTAATAGTAGCCTTTTCAGATTACACCACCTCAGGTACCTCGATCTCTCTTTAAACTACTTTGAATCCTTCTCATTCCTCCCAGAACTTGGCAATCTCACAAACTTAGAGGTCTTGCGTCTTTCTTATATGAGATTAGCCGGTGAAATTCCATCCTCAATCAGTAGCCTAAACCGTCTAACGGAGTTGCGCCTTACCGGTAACAAGCTTATTGGCAGTTTTTCCCCTCTTTTCAATCTATCAAAGCTCTCTTATTTAGATCTTTCTAGTAATCTCTTTTCTGGAGAGGTTACTTGTTCTCTACTCACCATGGCTTTCCTGTCAGATATTGATTTGAGCCAAAACCATCTCATCGACTCTCTTGAAACTATGAATTGCTCTTCATCATCTAAGCTTGAAAATTTGGACCTTAGCTATAACCGTCTCAGTGGTCGAATCCTAGAGCCTCTCTCAAAATTAACCAACCTCAAACTACTCGATCTATCTTTTCAAAACACAACCTACCCAATCAACTCCGTCTTTAGAGTTTCTGGTTCTTACCGGGACTGCTATATCAAAGCTTAATACCGGTTCCCCAAATTTGGAGATGCTATACTTGGATAACTGTAGCATCAACGAGTTCCCCACATTTATTAAAAACCTACAGAAGCTGGAAACTTTGCGCATTGCAAACAATAGACTCAAAGGAAAAGTGCCTAAATGGTTATTGGCTTTGCCTTCTTTGAGGGGATTGTTTCTGTCTCACAACTCCCTTGATGGCATTGAAGGCTCTCCAAAAATGCTTCTTAATTCGTCTCTTGCAGTCTTAGATTTGAGGTCTAACGCTTTTAAAGGATCTCTTCCTCTTATNAAAGATTTTGTACCTCAGCCACTGCCTACTCTGTTTTGGCCGGAACAACTTCGACGGTGCGTTTAATCTTGAGATAAGGAATGGGTTGTTTTGACGTCAATGATCCCTTTCACTATCACCAAGTTCTTGGCGCTGGCGCTATCAAATGACGACTGAGTTAACCCCTGTAAATTAACATCAAACATGAATTCGTAATTAATACAATAATTAAAACCAATAGATTATGCTAACTAGTTCTTACGCAACCGTTCGATATTTTCCATAGGGAAACTGCGTTCAACCTAATTATAAGTAATATTTTCCATCACCAGCCGTATCAATTGATTTTTTATAATAATAATTCAAAAATGGATTTAGATTAAGGTAATAATAAACTCACCTTAATTCTGCTGACAATTCTTTTGATTTTGTGTTCGCAGCCTTATTCGTCTTCAAAAACCACCGTACTCTGCATCACGAAAAAAATATGATTAATCATTGGTTAATTTTCTATTATTAAACATAAACTTATCATCAAATCGATTTAAGATTAATACCACAATCTCATCGAGAAAACATAATCCTCAAAAAAAGAAATCAGATGTTTATCGGCCACGAGTCCAGAAATCACAAATCGACTAAAATCAAACGAAACCTTAAACGGATGAACACAAGCAAAGTAAAACTCGAAGCGAAACATAGAACTCATAACAAAAACCAAGATTTCAAATCGGAACACAAAAAAAAAAAAAGACTTCTAAGAAATATACCTCTTGACTTGATCATGCATGTTTGCTTCTCTCTCTCGTCGCCTATAATTGCTCTCTCTTGTCGCCTATAATTGCTTCTCCAACAGATTCTTGATTTTCTTTTTGTGAATGAGTTGTGTGAGGAATGAATGAGAAAGATGATGAGGAAAGGAAGGAACGAGAGAGCGCTTCTTATAGAAGTTACGGAGAGGAGGAGGAGCCAACGGCTAGATCATTACAACGGTCATATTTTTATTATTATTAATTAATTGATATTTATTAATTAATAATAACTACAACGGTCATATTTTGTATTATTATTATTAATAGATATTTATTAGTTAATAATATTACAACGGTCATCTTATTTTTATTTTTATTATTAATAGATATTTATTAGTTCAGTTAAAAAAAAAATAGATATTTTATTAGTTACTTCCAAACGATTTTTAAAAACAATCAATGAATCAATGAAGACTGATTCCAAAATCATAAACCGGCCGGTTTGATCCAGAGAACCGACTCCGGTTTCCTGCGATTTCAAATTCTCAAATCACTGGAGAAGGAGAAATATCTTCTTCCTGATTGCGAACGCGATGCGAAGGTAGATTGAACCTCCTTTGGTTTATGAGATGCAATTATAGCGATGATTTCGATCTGGATCGGGTGTTGATGTGTGAGTGATGTTGCAGATTAGGGAGCCATCGGATTCACGGGAAGGCGGGAGGAGCTGGAACGAAGGGGATGGTGGCGAAGCTCTCGATCGGAGTCATCGTTCTACTCATCTGTACTCTCCCGCTTCTCTTCTCAGCTAACGTCGGTCGTGATCGCGAGCCTACGCGTTCATCTAAGGTTGTTATGTTAGTTCACTCTTTAGTATGGATTTTGAGTAGTGATTTGTTAGCTGAAGTTATAAGTTCTCCTTGTGTTGATCTAACCTTTTGATACTTGAGTAGATAGATGTGGAAGAGTATGGAGATATCAGTTCTTCTTGTGTTAATTTTGAGTAGATAAATGTGGTGGAAGAGCTGTGGGAGAGTGCTGAGTCTGGTGGTTGGAGGCCATCTTCTGCTCCACGTTCTGACTGGCCTCGTATATGTTCACCTCATGTTTTTGAGCTCACTCTGTGCTTTATCTCAGAAGTCTTGGGGCATTTCAAGATTGGAATGATATGATTAGATTCTTTTGATTACTTTTTTGCAGCTTGTGGACCTCAAATATGATTAGACTTGGTGGTTTAGGACCTTTAGGTGTATAAAGTATAAACAAAAGCAGAATGTTGTCAATAGTGAAACAAGTCTGAGAGTGTTGTTTGTTCTTCCTTGTATAGGAGCAGAGCTGAGCTTTTGTCTGATTCGTAAACCGCTACTGTTATAAGCTTGACATGCGTAATGTAAAATTTGGACATGTTTCTTTGTTCGATAGATAAATATTTGAGGTCCACATTTGTAAGATCGCTTGAGTGATGGTGAATCTTATGATTTTCTCTCTGGGGTAGGCTGATGACATAAGAACGAAAGGCAAAGATTTGTTTCAGCCAAACATGGAGTCAATGAAGAAAAAAGGTAGAGCCCTTAAGAACTTGGGTAATGCTTTAAAACATATGCTTGCATCTTCATCTTCTTGCAACAGAGTTGGGTCATAATCAGAATTGTCGAGGAAGTGGCGTAACTTTAACGAGGCAAAAAGAACACATTCAAAGTGATTGGCATCAAGAGAGAACANTCCTACGGAGGAGACAAATGGCTATCTTCGTGTTCGGTGTAATGGTGGTTTGAATCAGCAACGTAGTGCGGTATGTGTGATCAAGGTCGTCACTTACACTTTGATGTGACAGATATTAACATGTGGATGATGTTGCAGATATGTAATGCAGTACTTGCTGCCCGAATTAGATGCAAACTCGCTTTGGCATGATGACAGGTATGTTTCTGTTGCAAAAGGACTAGTTATAGTTGATTAACATCTAGACAATATTAGACTTTCTGGAAAAATAGTTGATTAGTACTGGCTACGAAATGTAAAGCTAATGCAATTTCTATGTCTTTCTAAGTATCATCATACAGATAGATAAGTTCTTAGCGGATTTCTTCTCCTAATGTTAAGGATAAGTGTTTGTTCTATTGCATAACTGGTTTGAGTATATATCTGTGTTATCTGATATATGTTTCTTCTATTGCCAGTGGTTTCCAAGGTATATATGATGTTGAACATTTTATTGATACACTCAAGTATGATGTTAAAATTGTGGGAAAGATCTCGGATGGATGTTCACAAAAATGGCAAAACCAAGAAGATAAAAGCTTTTCAGGTACAAGCATAAAGGAAAGCTTTTGTTTTTCAATATAAGCTTAAAGTCTGAAAGTAAAGATTATATACTTGTGGTTTTTGAATCAGATTAGTCCACCTAGAGATGCTCGTATTGATTGGTACCTTACAACGGCTCTAACGGCAATGAAAGAACACAGTGCTATCTACCTTACACCTTTTTCGCATCGGTTGGCGGAGGAAATTGACAATCCTGAATATCAACGGTTAAGGTGCGGAGTGAACTACCACGCTTTGAGATTCAAGCCACACATCATGAAGTTGAGTAAATCGATTGTTGACAAACTCCGATCACAGGGCCACTTCATGTCCATCCATCGCAGCGTATGCTCCTTTTCAAAGAACTTGTGTGCCTTTGTATTATCATCTTATATACACATCATCAACATGTGAACAAAGGTTCATTGTCTATTGTCTGCAGGTGCTTTGACATATTCAACCCTGAAGAACAGAAGATACTAAAGAAGTACCGTAAAGAAAATTTCGCAGAGAAAAGGCTTATCTATAACGAGAGACGTGCTATTGGGAAGTGTCCACTGACCCCTGAGGAGGTAATTTCTTTATACCATCTTTATCCGCATCAGTTTCATGTTGAGCAATAAACTAATAAGCTAGCTACTTTAGAATTGCAACATTGACATTTTGGTTGATGCTTGTGGGTGGGTGCACAGGTAGGTCTTATATTACGAGCAATGAGATTCGACAACTCCACAAGGATATACCTAGCAGCTGGCGAACTATTCGGCGGGGAACGGTTCATGAAACCGTTTCGAACCTTATTCCCACGGCTTGACAACCATAGCGAGGAATCTTTGAACTGTGTAAAGCCTTTGAAAATTGTTTCAGACAAAGAAGAGAGAGGTCTTTCAAACATAGATTTGAATTTTCTTTCAAAATTTGTAACAACATCTAAGAGAAGTGATGAGATTCGACAAACATTTGTTTTTTTTTTCAATATCATAAATTTGTGAAAAAAGCTTTCACATATTTTCAAAAAAACAAGCGTCCATGAGCTGATGATGCCTTTTTTGTAACTTGGTGTTTATGTAACGTTTTAAGGTAATCGCTATATAATCGCTAGAAGAAAAACTGTAATGACAATCTTGTTAACGTAGTAATGTTACTAATTAATCAAAATATTTTTTTTATTGCACTATCATTGTCGTAATCATATGATTTGAAAGTTGTAATATGCTTATATATGCAGCAATATTTGAATGTATTGGAAGCTTGGCTAATGAACGGGTCATTTCCTCTTTCTGACTCAAATCACAGATATTAAAAAGAATTGAAATAAACAAATCTTATCAAGCTCTTTCTGATAAACTCATATCCAGACATTAATTGGGAAGAAGATGACTTTTACAAAATACCCAGAGGATGCTGTTTAAAAGTTTCTAGAAGCATGAAAATAATATTATAGTCACTAGGAGGATGCTGTTGCCAAGATGTTTTTGGTACTTTTTTCGTTTTTTCTCTTTGGAAAATTTCCTTGTGGCTCTCTGCCTTGCATTCCAAACAAGCTCGAGTTCCTTTGTATTGATAATATTTGCCTCTTTGGTCAAAGACCCATTTATAGAATTATTTTTTTTTTNCAGACGAAAGGAGAGAGGCCACCGGCATGGTGACAAGAGACATCGTTACAAACGGGTACATTACATACACATTTGAGATCAACTCAGTCCTACTATTTATTTTCTGCTTCTTAACTCTGTTAGTTCTGGAATAAAATTGGGTGAATATGTTATAGATGTCTTGTTTTGTTTTGCAGTAAATGGTTAATGAGTTTTAGTACTGAATCATCTTAAGTTGTAGTAGATTCTGAATTTTCTTGTAGGATAAGCTGTAAGGCGCAGCAGTGGTGGGGATTAATTTGGCAACGACAAGCAGTGAAAGCAAATATGCATGGTAATCACATATAGAAGCATTAGGAAACTATTTGGTTGGTCTATATATATGTATGTATGATTTTATTTTGTAACCCTTCGTATATTATTTTTTTCGTAGTAAAACGTACGCGTTGGTATATGTGTATATTCATGTAATGTATACTCGCATAAAATTGTCAAATGCTTTCAATACTCATAATCATATTGCCAAACTTAAGATTGCCTCTAGTCTTGAACCTTGTTTTAAAACCAAACTTATAAAATGACCTTCTTTTCCCATGCCAATAATACAAGTAATGAAAGAATTTGAATCCATCGTTGAGGAGGAATCTCCTATTAGGGCTCAAGAGTTCTTTGGAGATTGTTGCAAAGAACAATACTCGGCTCTTTTGAAATGCTTCAAAGCAGATCTAGCTGAGGTGTTGACTACTTAGGTTCGTTTAAGTTATTATCAACAGGGATGACTAAATTGTTCGCTTTCTAGGAACATAAATAAAACTTTTCATGGTTTGATTTTTTTTTTTCTATCAATGCTTTATATAATAAGATATATATATGTGATTTGTCCTAGTGGTTATTACTTTGTTGATGAGATGCCCCTCTAATACGAACTCAAAGATGAAAATCTTTACAAATCCCTTGTCCAATTCTCCAGACGAGGTACAAGTATCTTCCTCTAGCTAGGTATCTTGTTCATCTTAGTCTTGGCAATCTTTCCTTTAATTTGCTCTCACCTACTATTGCAAGCAAACTCATATCCTCTGTATTTATAATATCTCTTTGTCTAATACCAAGAATTTAACATCCATTATGTAATGTTTTAGTGGTTTATAAACTTTCTTTGACCAGTAAACCAGTTTCGAATCCTATGTCACTTTTCATAATAATTTTTGACATTTTTAAGAAGTTCATAATAATAACATTATTCATTTGTTTTTAAATATCCCCTAGACTATATTTGCGAAGTGATTTTGCCACATGTCTTCTCTACGATCATTTTAACAAAAAAATTGATGACATGGCTAACCAGATTGATGACATGGCTTATAATTAATATGACATGGATAATCACATTTATTACTGACATATATTTTCGGTAAAATTTATACAATATGACAATAACTAATACATTACATTTAATGTTGATTTATATTTTTGTTAAACTTCTTAAAATATGATAATAATTCATAAATCATCGCTAAAATAAATATATTGAAATATGCATTATAAATTTCGAAATACATTATTTAATTTTATAATTATACAATTTTTATTACTAATATTTTCAAAATTTTCTACATCTTCTTAAAAAATTAATAAATTGTTAATCATAATTTCATTAGTTTCTTTTAGATATCTGCAAATTTTATAAATATTGTTTAGTTATAATTTTTAATAACTATACAATTTTTATATGATTTTTTAGTAATTTTATAAAAGTTTATTTAATACATTTAACGAAAATAAATAGATAAAAAATTTATCTAAGATTCGAATTTTAAATATATTACGTATATATTATTAAATGTAATTTAAAATAAACAAAATTATTTTTTTCTTAATTTTATGTTTAAATAATCAACTTTGTATTAAACACCTAGTTCCAATTAACTGATCAACCCGTTAACCGGTATACTCAACACCGTCTCTCATCCGTCACGGAGAGTTTGCCTCCTTCTGATCCTCCCTCCGTGTCTACCCTGATGTGAGGTTTGATTCGTTTCATGTTCTTATATTGTGATGGTATTGGCCAAGCAGGTTTCCAAAACACTTACCATCTTGTGGGATGCTGCAACGACGACACTACTCACAAGTACAAGAGAAAGACTAACATGGATGATCAAAAGCGATATGAATCTCATCGACATTGCAAGTAATACAAATCCCAGCTTTGCTAGGTATATGTCCTACGTGTTTCTCATTTGTAGCGAGAGATAGAAACAAATATTACACAACTTAATGTCTCTCTAGTCCATAGATTAAAAAGAAGAAAGGGATTTTAAAAGAGTACAAATGTAATTTCATCAATAAAATGCAGATTATCGAATCAAAGGTTGATGGCTACTAGGGCTCGGCAAAAAATTTGAATCCAAAGAACGAATCCGATCCAAAAAAAAGTAATACCAAACTCGAATATATATTGGTTAAATATCCGATCGGGTTTAAAACTTTGATATTTAAAAAATCAGAACTGAACTGAAATCCGAATATATCCGAATCAGATTTATATACTTAAATATTTTAATTATTTTTTAGATTTAATATCTAAAATATATAAGATATTTTGAAGTTGTCTGAAATACTTGGAAATATATACAAATAGTCAAAAATAAATATTTAAAATAGCTAAACAATATTCAAAACACCAAAAGTACTTGATATATCTATTGACTTTCCATTCAAATATTCAAGTCAAACCTATCTTGTGTTAATTAGGTATTTTGCATATACTATTCAAATTCATATATTTTATATTATTTTTAGTTTTTAAGATTTTAAAAATTAAAGCATGTATGAATTTTTAATTTTTCAGAATAATTTAAATGGGTTATCCGAACCCGCAAATATCCAAACCGAACTCAAACCAAAATTTGTAAACATTCGAATGAGACTGAATATTTAATTCCAAAATCTGAAATCTGAATAGATTCAAACCGAACTTGAGTGGGTACCGAATGCCCATACCCAATGGCTACCATGAGTATGAAAAAATATCAATTTACAGCTACTAAAACAACAATTGATGATATTTTCTTACTCACAAAAAATAGCTGTTTTTACTAATTTCTTACACAAATACTAGCTGTTTTTATACAAAAATTATCAAACAATAATTCATGCTTTCCATTTGAGTAAAATAGCTTTTTTACACAAGAATATTAATTGTTATTCTTGTATTATGTTTTGAATGTATGCAAAATCAGCTATGATATTTTGTAAATTCTTGAGATGGATTTGAATAATAAAATGTACATCTATCCTACTAATAAGATAAATTAAAAAGGCAGAGATATATTATAAAATATCCGTTTCTTAAGATTTTCCCCACTTTTACCTTTAGAAACTGTGCATGAATCTTACTAGTTGATATTATAAATAGACTAGAGAGAAACTGATAAACTAACATTTACAAAAGTGAGAAATCTAACCAACAAAATATTATCAAAGGACTTTTATTTTCAGTTCATCATTTTGCATTTCATTCCTTAAACTATGCGCAAGTAGTTTGGTTATTTACATTCATAACAAAAACTAAGCGATTTTTTAACAGAATATTTTTTTGTAATACCATTGTTTGCTATATGTATGGTTGAGTTTAATCAACTATTAAACGATATAATGAAATGTGCCCAAGTCAAACTTAAAAAAGTTAGCATATCTAGAATAAGTATTTGTGGCATCATAAACAAAATTGATATATACTGTATATGTGAAAAAAAAACAAAATTCACTCGCTGCTAAATAAATAAAAATTGACTCAGTAATAAATACAATAATGAATTATATATCAAATTCACTTTTTGAAATTATACTGTTACGAGGGCTCGAAATAACATCTAGTCTATTTATTTCCACATTTGAAAATGAAAATCACATGAACATGTAATAAATATATTTTATCAGCATATAATATGAAAGAACTATAAAATATCGTTCATACGTTTTTTATTAATGAAATATCATTCTTACGTTACTGCACTCGTATCCTAGTATCCCACTCCCTTTTTTTGAAATATATTTTTTCTTATGTATTTATATATATACATACAAAGTTATATATGATAACGTAACTATAATTTTATTAAATTATTGTTGTTAGAACTGGCAAAATATTTATATTCTGTTTTCTTAAATGTCTTATATATTATTTGCAAAGTGTTTTGGAAAATGGCATCCAACTCTGATAGAAATAAACAAATACGATATACATTTTAACACTGAACCAAATACATGTATTTTCTTAAATTAATTACCAAACATCATCTATAATTGAGCAATACATATAATATTCTGTCATATACTTTTTACTGGACCAAGAATATTTTTAGGAATACATGCTTAGCAAATTGAATATGATTTAAAGGTTAGTTTCATAATCCAGAGAAAAACAAACAGAATATGTTTCTTTGTGTTCTTATATCAATAAAATTCTAGCCAATTACTATACTTAAAATTTGATAAGATATTTTTTTATTTTAAGGATTAATATTTTCTCAATCTTTTGGCAAAAAAATAAATTGAATCAACATATCTGATGGAAAAATGAACATATACAGTATACAATTTTAACCACTTAACTAAATGCATGTAACTAGTTCATATAATTATTATTATCTATATTTAGACAATAATTGTAATTATATTCTATTTTTATTTGGACTATTCTAGGAATGTATGCTTGGAAAGTTGAATATGCCTTACATGCTAAGTCTTATCATTTAGAACAAATAAAGAAAATCATCATAATTCATTTTTGTTTGTCTCTGTTATAAATTTAGAAAAGGTTATATCAAATTATAACTATTTTAAAATTGTGTATATATATCTTCCTTTTTTTGCTTCTTGACTTTATTTGATAAAAACCGCTCTAATTAATTTATAGCTCAATGATTCTGCACCACTCAAACATAACAACTTCGAACAAATGTTACAAGATTATATGCATGATTATTGTTTTATATAAAATCTGGGGTTTGAATAAAATTCACTGGCCTATATTTACCCACAAAGAAATATTAAAATACAAATTTTTGAAAACTGATTTTTGTGGCCAATCTTCAAAATCTAATTTTCCTCCTCCCCTTATATATGGTTGCATTATTTCTCATTGCTCAAATCCTCTCATCACCCTTTGGTAAATATACAAATCTGACCTATTTTATAGCCTCCCCATTTGTTTATTTGCTTCATCTGGGTTCCTCTTCAAACATACGCATCAACGTACCTTCCATTATATTCTCTATGCACTGCTTCACCATTAAAAGGAACCCAAAGGTTTGATTTTTATGAATATTCAAGGGTGAATGGTCAGCAAAGGTGAGATCTTTTATTCATTTTTAAACCTTTCTCTACTATTATTTTATCATCATTCTGTCATATGGCCTTTGTTTATATACTATCATCGTTTTCTCTGTTGCATCTATACAAAAATCTATTCCTTGTGCGGTCATACAAACAGAGATCTAATGACTGTTGTTGGACATTAAGTTGTCTTTTTTTGCTTAAGTTGTCTTTAGATATTTAGATATCTCTTAAGGATTGTCTCGGTTTGTGTTCCTACAAAGATCCCCTTTTTGAGACAGAGAAAGAGATGGGGT
Source organism: Brassica cretica (assembly GCA_003260655.2). Classification (NCBI taxonomy): domain Eukaryota; kingdom Viridiplantae; phylum Streptophyta; class Magnoliopsida; order Brassicales; family Brassicaceae; genus Brassica; species Brassica cretica. The sequence goes on from QGKV02002055.1 coordinate 27,325,123, forward strand.
GGGGCTTAGATGTGTCGTTGTCATTGAAACCTTAAAAGTGTAGTTGCTTTTCTAGCACAAGTCCCTTTTACATTTAATGGCAATCTGTCTATTCAGTTTTTGTTTTGCATATAAGAAACAGGAACGAGGAGAATCATGGAGGGACCTCTGCAGCTTTTTCCTTGAAGCCTTTATTTTTTTTTGCATATATATACTTGTTTTCATCATTACATCATATATATGGATAATATCATCTGCTTGTGTATCTTTGAGTTTTAGATATGCAGAGTCTTAAAGTCTCTGACTTTTTGTTTCATTAATAAGCAGAAAAGTAAATGCTGAAGAAGGTTTTGTGGTTGGTAAAGAGGGTTAATGGTCTTTAAAGTGTTTACCTTTTTGTATTTTTTCTTTGGTGTGTAAAGGGATGGCAGCATCAAGCTCTTGTCTTAAGCAAGGGTCAGTTCCTATGGACAATATTCGCATTACACCTGAAGCAACGTATGAAGCTGTGGTTGCTGACCCTAAGCTCTTCATGGGTTCATTGGAAAGGCTACACTCTCAGTTGAGTACTAAGTTCATGTAAGTCACTTTTTTTCCCCTTGTCTCTTTCTTATGACTTATGAGAGTAAGTTTGTAGTTATTCTAACCAAATATGTTCTTGTGTTTTGCTTGCATTGGTTCTTTTGCTTCTTGTGTGATGCATTTGAAAGAGCTGGATTTGAGATTTTCGGGGATATAAACATTTCTTTAAAAAAACATGATAAATTTTACTTTTTTTTTTTAACAATTTGGGCCAAGGTCAATAATTCAGTGGAGACATTTAGCTTCCAGTTCTAACAATTCTTCATGTTGACTATGTGATTATAGGGTTCCCATCATAGGAGGGAGAGATTTGGACTTGCACAAGCTTTTTGTTGAGGTAACCTCTCGTGGTGGAATCAATAAGGTATGTTATTTCAAACTATGGTCTAACTCCAGGCTTATACACATTGTTCTTGGGATCATGTACCTTCTATGTACTACTACAGATACTTCATGAAAGGAGATGGAAAGAAGTGACTGCAACATTTGTCTTTCCTCCAACAGCTACAAACGCATCATATGTCCTGCGCAAATACTACTTCTCCCTCCTTAACAACTATGAGCAAATCTATTTCTTCAGATCCAACAGCCACATTCCTCCAGGTTTTTAACTCATTACAACAACACATTTTTTCACTTGAGCTTACTTTTAACACCATTTCTTCTGTAGACTCTCTCCATACCCCATCTGGTGCACCAGGGCTTATGCAGGGGGGAGCCATGAGACCTCCACAAGAGCTTCAAGGTTTAGCCTTTACACCACAACCAAGGATCAACCCTGGAGGTTGCTCTCTCTCTCTCTAAACAAATAGTCTAACTTGAGAGGAACTGTGACTGACTAAAAATTGTTTCAGGAGTTTTAACTGGTGCTGATGTGTTTGGAGTTGTGGATGGGAAGTTCGAAGACGGTTACCTTGTAACTGTGACAATGGGATCAGAGCAGCTCAAAGGAGTTCTCTATCAGCTTGTTCCAGAGAACACAGTCGCTGCTCATCAGAGTCATCACGGTGGCTTCACTAACGCTTGGAACAACAATGGTCCTTACCCTCAGGGGGTTGTTACTGGAGGAGTGACGAAGCGCCGCAGGAGAAGGAAGAAATCAGAGATCAAGAGGCGTGATCCTGCTCATCCGAAGCCTAACAGAAGCGGTTATAACTTCTTTTTCGCCGAGCAGCACGCGAGGCTGAAGCCGCTGCATCCCGGTAAGGATAGGGAGATCAGCAGGATGATTGGTGAGCTCTGGAACAAGCTCAATGAGCAAGAGAGATTGGTGTACCAAGGGAAGGCCATGGAGGATAAAGAGAGGTACAGAACTGAGATGGAAGACTACAGAGAGAGGCTTAGGACAGGACAGCTTATAAGTAATGCTGTTCCGTTGCAGCAGAGGCTTCCTGAGCAGAATGTAGAGATTGCTGAAGCTGATGTGCCGATAGAAGAGGAAGAAGACGAAGAAGAAGGGGATTCAAGCGGTGTCTCGGGGGAAAGCGAGCCGCATTCTGATGCTGAGATGGAGGAACCATCTCTTGCTCCTTCAGGTGTGAACCTTAACCCTAATCCGAGTGAGATGGTGGTGGCTCCTAAGGAGAAAGCCAGTGATGTTGTGATGGAAACATCTCTAGAGAAGAAAGGTGAAGAGCCGGCTGTGGTGGTGGCTGCTGAGCAGAACTGAAGATTCTTCTCTTGTTTCGTTTTGGTGCCGCATGTAAGAAGGTTAGAGAGAGGAAAGGGTTTTATATGGTTACTTGTGGCATAAGACATTCTCTTTTGTTTTATTTTAGTTTTCTTCTGCAACAAGGCATGTTTAGGAGTGAACCTTTTTTATTTTTTTTGTAAACATTTTGTTGGTCTTTTGGAAATGCTGAGACTTGTTTTGTTGCATTTGCTGCATAGGAGCTTCTTNTTTTTTTTTTTTTTAATTTGCTTTGTTCCCAATTACGATTTTGGTTCAGCTGAGTAGTAATAAGAGATTGAATCTTATCTTCATTGTTGTAATAACTTTTATTAACATTCTAGATAGGAGCAAGTGATGGGGAAGAAAGCTAAGAAGAAAGCTCGAACTCCACCAGCTAAGGAGAATCTGAATCTGAATCAGACCAAGAATCTCTCTGAACAGCCTAGTAAAATAGCTGAGGAGGCAGTTAAGGAGAAGCAAGCTTGTGTGCATTTCGACAAGGGTCTTAATTTAGACAAAGTCTTGGACAAGATCAAGTCTTCCCGGGTGCTCAAGTGTCATGAATGCAAGGAAGGGGCGAAAGCAAAGGGTAGTAATAAGGGGAAACATAAAGCTATTTGGGTTTGTTTGGAATGTGGCTGTTACGTTTGTGGAGGCGTTGGTTTGCCAACTTTACCGCAGAGTCATGTCCTCAAGCATATCAGAGTGACACGTCACCGTTTGGTGATTCAATGGGAGAATCCTCAGTTACGATGGTGCTTCCCCTGCAACTCGCTTCTCCCTAACGGTGAGAAGAAAGATGTGTTGTTGGAGGTTGTAAGACTGATGAAAGAACGGTCTTTAAACAGTTTAGCTCCTTCTTCATCTGATGATGCCGAAGGAAGTGGGAGTATGAGTATCACTAGTGACATCAAATTAGAAAGTAGTGTAGAAGCAAGAGATGGTTATGTTGTGAGAGGTTTAGTTAACCTTGGGAACACGTGTTTCTTTAACTCTATAATGCAGAATCTTCTCTCTTTGGATCAGTTACGATGCCACTTCTTGAAGGAGTATGTGTCTGGTGTCGGTCTGCCTCTTGCTTCTTCTTTAAGGAAACTATTCGCTGAGACGAAGCCAGAGGCGGGTTTAAAGAGCGTGATAAATCCTAGAGCGTTTTTTGCGACTTTCTGCGCTAAGGCGCCGCAGTTTAGAGGATACGACCAGCATGATAGCCACGAGCTGCTGCGCTGTTTGCTAGACTCGTTGAGCGCGGAAGAATCTGCCTGGAGAAAGAGGCGTGGTGGTGTTTGTGATGATGATGAGAAGGCTACTACTACTGCTACTACTCTCGTGGATTCTGTGTTTGGAGGCGAGACGTCGAGCATTGTTTCTTGTATTGAGTGTGGGCATTCCTCGAAAATCTATGAGCCGTTTTTGGATCTCTCTTTGCCTGTTCCGTTTAAGAAAACTCCTCCTAAGAAGCAGCAAACGCTTTCTCGAGCAAAGAAAGGTAAGCTTCCACCGAAGAGAGTCTCTAAGAATGTGTCAAAGGTAAATAAAGTTTCAAAAGTCCTCCCAACTAAGGCTATGTCGGAACCGAGCTCTGTTGATGCCACAGCTGACAATGGAGCGGTTTCAGAGACTCCTTCGGTTATAACTCTTGACAATAAGGAGACATCAGAGAGTGTAGCTCAAAGTGATACTGTTTTTGATAGCTTCTGGTTGGACGTTATTGCACCAGAACCCTCTGGAGATGAGACAAATCTTGATATGGAAGATAGCGTTATAGATAAAACCCCAACGGATGAAGCTAGTCAAACTGTTCCATGTCCAAATATTCCTGCCAATACTTCAGTTTCATTGGGTGATCAGGCTTCAGAAGGTAACACAGAGAGACAGATACAAGATAGTGACGAGTTTGCAAAGGCAGATGAAAAAGATGTACAGTCTGATGAATGCACAGCTACAAGTGCTATTTCTGCTGAGATCAATCAAGATAGTTGCATTGGTTTGGATCCTGGTTTAGGGGAAAGTTCTTCCTCGGTAAATCCTTGGGATGAGGAAGAGGTTCCGTTGATGGTTGCAGATTCACAAATCCTCTACATGCCATACAAAGAAAACGTATCCTATGATGAGGGTGAGGCTTTTTCATCTTCATTTGTTAATGATGATCATCAAGAACCAGACAACAATGATTTTGTTGGTTTAGGCGGTTTATTTGATGAGCCTGAGGTTACCGAAGGGCCTGTTGTTTTTGGACCTCCTTGTAAGCCTGAAGCTTCTTCGGGAGTTGTTGGTTTTATGGCGTTCAGCAGCGAGTCTGATCCTGAAGAAATAGATGATTCGGATTCACCGGTGTCTGTAGAGAGGTGTTTAGCTCATTTCACTAAGCCTGAGATTTTGTCTGACGACAATGCTTGGAATTGCGAGAACTGTTCAAAGAACCTGAAACTCCAACGGTTGAGAGAAAAGAGAAAATCAAGCAACACCAGCAGCAACGGATGGGTGAGTGAAAATGAAGATGGAGTTTTGGGAGAAACCGATGTGAAGCAAGATCCAAGTGATAGTGGAAGAGAAGCTATGAGTTCTAATGACAGTGAATCCGAAGGCGAAGAAGATTCAAAGAAAGTGATAACAGTGAAAAGAGATGCAACTAAAAGAGTACTTTTAAACAAGGTTCCACCTGTCTTAACCATTCATCTAAAGCGATTCAGCCAAGACCTGCGTGGTAGGCTAAGTAAGTTAAATGGACATGTTGCTTTCAAAGAAGTCATCGATCTTCGACACTATATGGACCCAAGGTAACATCTCCCCTCTTCTACACGACCTGTTTTTCTTAATCTTTCACAATATGAAACTGTTTCTTTGTTTTTTGTTGGTTCGTTTAGGTGTAGTGGAGAAGACCCGCCGGTTTATAGATTAGCTGGATTGGTGGAGCATTCAGGGACAATGAGAGGAGGTCACTATGTGGCGTATGTTAGAGGAGGAGGAGGTAAGAAAGTTAAAGAGAGTGACTCCTCCTCCTCCTCAAGTGTGTGGTATAACGTAAGCGATGCACATGTCCGTCAGGTTTCTTTGGACAAGGTTATGCATTCAGAAGCGTACATCTTGTTCTACGAACGGATCGTCTGAGATTATTTTCTTACAAAACATAGTTTTGATCTTTCCATTCACTACAGGTTACGTTTTTGAGGATCACATTAGATCAATACCATTAATTTTGTTTTATTATTGTTATGTTTCAGAGTTGCATTATATGTATTATCAGATAATGTCTGAGGTATATTTGAGGCTCTCAACTATGTTACATTTCAAGAGAATGTAATCAATGGTGAATCTGGCATTAACTTGATTTCATACCAACAACTAGGCTGTGAAAAATCTAACCGAAAATGAGGTTTGGTTTGGTTCTGGATCATATCAACTAGGCATGGTCATAAAATCTGAGCCGAACTCAAACTGGAAAAACGGATTTGTATCCGGTCCGAAATGTAAAAATACCCAAACGAATTTTGTAGAGTGTTACAAAACATATCAGAATCCGAAGTGTTATTAATCGAATCCGAACGGGTAGCTTGAAAAATCAAAATAATATCCGAAGAAATCAAGCCGAATGTCCTAATCAATGTGCAATATATGTATTTGAAACATAAATATGTAATTCATATATTTATTTTAATATGATATCTAAAAATAAGTATTTAAAAATTAAATAAGTGCCTTAAATACCTAATTCTATATAAATAAGATTATATTTTATGTTTTGCTTTAAATTTTAGATTTTAATTCGGGTTATCCGAACCGATCCGATATAACCCGAATCCGAACGATATATGATTATTTTATGAATTCTAAGATGTGATACAAAAACGATCCAAAACTGATGTGTTATATTTGAACATGATCCATATTTATAAATTTACTAGAATAGGATATAGGGTGTGATTCAAATTAGAACTTAAATCTGAAATATCCTATCTGAACCCCAGCGGG
>QGKV02002055.1:27331427-27346764 GCA_003260655.2 Brassica cretica
GGGTGCCCAAGCGTCCAAGCCTAATATCAAATATCCGAACGAAATCTTATATTTTTATAACTGAATAATGAAAACTGAAGTGAAAGTTGAATGGTTACCAGCATTTCTATAATATATTTTATATACTTAGTTTGATAGAAAAATAATAAATATAGCTAGTGAATATACAAACACAACAGTTACATAAAAAAAAATGCATGTATATATATCAAAAACAATTACAGCTATTGAATTGCTAATATTAAGAAAATAACATCTAAACTTAAGAGCCCAATTGATTGTACTTAAGCCCACTATAATTATCTACGTCCAACATCATGAAATCAAGAAACAGAATCCGACCCGAAGTTATCTGTCTTAAAATTGTTTACTCCTTCAATTTATCTGTTTAGACAAAATGACTACTTTACCCTTGACTTCGTTTATACTTTTTCTTCTTCTTCTTCTAGTCCTTCGTAGATCTCTACTTAGTTTATCCGCGATACAAGCCCCATTTAAATTCACATCCAATCGGATCGAGGATTTAGGTTTCGCGAAAAAAAAATGGCGCAACAACAATCGTTGATCTACAGCTTCGTCGCTCGCGGGACGGTGATCCTCGTGGAGTTCACTGATTTCAAAGGCAACTTCACCTCCGTCGCTGCACAGTGCCTCCAGAAGCTCCCCTCTTCCAACAACAAGTTCACGTACACCTGCGACGGCCACACCTTCAGTTACCTCGTCGAAGATGGATTCAGTAAGTCCCTATCGCTTTACCTATTACTCTCGGTGATTGGAATCTATCGAATCGAGTAGATTTGAGTGTTTTCGATAGGGTTTAGATTTGATGCTCAATTATTGATTGATTGATTCTATTAAGTATGATGAAGTGGTTTACACATTTAGATAATGGTTTAGTTAGAACCGGCTTGTACCGGATAGTTTATAGTTATTGATTGATTCGTTGTAACTGACACTATGTAGAAGAACACCAACATTGATCTGACACTTATTTGCTTATTATTGCTATCACCTGATTTATCCTCAGCTACACGTGAGGTTGATTTTGTTTTCGTGATGTGTGCAGCGTACTGTGTTGTTGCGGTTGATTCTGCTGGGAGGCAGATTCCGATGGCGTTTCTGGAGAGAGTGAAAGAGGATTTTAGTAAGAGATATGGTGGTGGGAAGGCTGCTGCTGCTCAGGCTAACAGCTTGAATAAAGAGTTTGGGTATGTATAATGTTGTTGATTTATCTCTTTGTTTCTCTTTGGACTGACTCTTGTTTTGGTTACTTTTGAAGGTCTAAGTTGAAAGAGCACATGCAGTATTGTATGGATCATCCTGATGAGATTAGCAAGCTTGCTAAGGTGAAAGCGCAAGTCTCTGAAGTTAAGGGTGTTATGATGGAGAACATCGAGAAGGTTCGGATCTGAACCCTTTTGCGTTTCCAATAGACTAAGTTACTGAAGTCTCTTGTTTTGGTATCTATTGCAATCACATCTTGAAGGAAATGTTTATTTTGGTTACCAATGTAACACATGTTTTTTGCTGTTAAACGAGTAAAAATATGAAACTCAATTCATATGCAGGTTCTTGACCGTGGTGAGAAAATTGAGCTTCTGGTGGACAAAACCGAGAACCTTCGCTCTCAGGTTAGACTCTCATGCAGTTATCTACAAATATGAAGCTGGTTCACCAATATTTTCGTATCTCATGTTTGGTTAAACTATAAAATGCTGTAGGCACAAGACTTCAGAACAACGGGGACACAGATGAGAAGAAAGATGTGGCTTCAGAACATGAAGATAAAACTCATAGTTCTCGCCATCATCGTCGCACTGACTCTCATAATCGTGCTCTCAGTTTGCCATGGCTTCAAGTGTTAAAGAGCCCCATAAAAGTTAAAAAAAAAACTCTCTTGAAATCTTTTTCTCACTCGGTCATCGTAATCTATATATAATAGCAAACCATTTTTATTAATCTGATGATGTCATCATTTTTCATAAGAAGAAAAAAAGCAAAATCTAACGGTGATATTTGTTCCTAAAATATAATCTAATGGTAAATTTTGTTTAAGAACAAAAACATGACGTCTAGATTCAGTTTAGAAATCGACGTCTTCATCTCACCAAATCATACATGTGCAAAGTGCCTCTTAAAAACTGTACAATTTGTTTGTACCCCTACACTCGTCATTTTTCCTCAAGAGACATGTCTTTTCAGAATGTTATATATTGAAGAGATAGATTTATCTGAGGTTTTCTCTCATTTTTCTTTTCTCTCTATCTCTCTGGATTTTAAATTTTCTTTTCGTTGACATTCTTTACAGAAGATCTTATTTTCCTGTAACCCTCTCTCCTTTTCAGGTAGTTCCACTCTCATATTATGTATGTTGAGTTTATTGTCCCTATTGAGTTTGTGCAATTTCCTATATATTTCCCTGCAATATTGTCCTTGATGAGCTTATTGTCTCCCTTCTTTTTCGGTAAATTCAGTTTCGTTTTATTTATCTGTTGAATTTACTGTCGCTATTGAATTTTCTGATGTATTTCTCTGCGATCACTCAAGTTACTGTCCATGTTGAGTTTCTCATTCTTCTCATTCAGAATATATGTAGAAACAACAATTCAATACAAGTCCTTTTACAAAAAAAAAAACAATTCAATACAAGTCATCTGTTCGCTCTATCATAGTAGCGTAAAGGTACCTTTCCAAATTGACTTGGCGTCCGTATTAGAGAGACGTCAATGAATATAAGTAGTATTTACAACTAAATTCGTCTGATTTTACGAATGCTTCCAAGCGTACGTGTATACCAATGTTCGCCTAAAGATAAATGCCAAGGTTGGTGGACTGAATTGCTTGTTAACTATGGAGCGTTCACCAGCAATGCCATTAGTAACACAAGTTCCTAGCATTATTGCTGGGATGGATGTACCATCAGTTGATGCGATTGTGAGCTCCATACAATGGCCACTCGTATCAAAATATAGGGCATGTGTGTATGCGTACACAATTGTGGAAAGCGGGAATGATTCATAAGCTTGTCTAACCAGTCATAATCGAAGACATTTTATGTTTTAAGATTGGAGATAACTGATTGTGTAGATTGTAGACATATCCACAGGAACGATCCAATTCATTCCATAGTTAAACAAATCGTTTTTAACTCTTGTACGTTATAGCAAAACTGTTTCATTGCTTCCTCTGCCATAAAATTCTATGTATTTAAAACTGGCACTGAAGCAACCAGATTTGTTGGCTTTTTATGTGTTTTTTTTCTTTCTGAAAGCAAGGATTTTATGATCTGCAAGAGAAATTTTCTTTTCCTCAAATAGTAGTACATTGTTTATAAAAACTATGTTGACTGTGTCCTTATGGTCGACTTTTTAATTATTGAAATCAAAAAAATAATTTTACATGAAGTGCATAAAATACCAAGTCTTCAAATAAAATAATACAAAGAAGGTATTAACCATATTGGAAACCATTCTTTAAGATATGTAAATTTGGTTATAGATATAAAATGAGCTGAAGCAACTGGTAAATAAACATATCACTCAACACGTCTTTTAAATTGAAAANGAGACGTCAATGAATATAAGTAGTATTTACAACTAAATTCGTCTGATTTTACGAATGCTTCCAAGCGTACGTGTATACCAATGTTCGCCTAAAGATAAATGCCAAGGTTGGTGGACTGAATTGCTTGTTAACTATGGAGCGTTCACCAGCAATGCCATTAGTAACACAAGTTCCTAGCATTATTGCTGGGATGGATGTACCATCAGTTGATGCGATTGTGAGCTCCATACAATGGCCACTCGTATCAAAATATAGGGCATGTGTGTATGCGTACACAATTGTGGAAAGCGGGAATGATTCATAAGCTTGTCTAACCAGTCATAATCGAAGACATTTTATGTTTTAAGATTGGAGATAACTGATTGTGTAGATTGTAGACATATCCACAGGAACGATCCAATTCATTCCATAGTTAAACAAATCGTTTTTAACTCTTGTACGTTATAGCAAAACTGTTTCATTGCTTCCTCTGCCATAAAATTCTATGTATTTAAAACTGGCACTGAAGCAACCAGATTTGTTGGCTTTTTATGTGTTTTTTTTCTTTCTGAAAGCAAGGATTTTATGATCTGCAAGAGAAATTTTCTTTTCCTCAAATAGTAGTACATTGTTTATAAAAACTATGTTGACTGTGTCCTTATGGTCGACTTTTTAATTATTGAAATCAAAAAAATAATTTTACATGAAGTGCATAAAATACCAAGTCTTCAAATAAAATAATACAAAGAAGGTATTAACCATATTGGAAACCATTCTTTAAGATATGTAAATTTGGTTATAGATATAAAATGAGCTGAAGCAACTGGTAAATAAACATATCACTCAACACGTCTTTTAAATTGAAAAGATTATGTTTAATTATATTTCTTTTTGTTAAAAGAGTGACTACATAAATAAAATAAGAAGAAGAAACTAACAATGAGTTCATCAACATGTTTGTGATCTTAGTTATTTGATTCATCGATTCTAGTATCTTGTCATGAAAAGCTAACTTAATGGAGGAGGCGAAGAAGGGCATGACGAGTGAACATCCTGGCCAAGAGGAATGAAAAAGATTTCCTTTATTGCTACCCACTTCTTTCCAGTATTCGGTCTCGTAGTTTATATTGTCGATTCCTTGTGAAAATCATAAAATTGAAACAGTTATTGTATATATTCAGAATTTTGGTCGCAATAGATTCAAGAATATAATATACTGATTGCATATTAAATTGCTATTTGTGGTTATAACATTATTCTTTCTATAAATTGTACTGATTGCATATTGTGTATATATATTTAGTAATAAGAGTTATAAATATTCTCTTCATTGTTATGATGCAATATTCATTGGATTAAAAATTGCTACAAATAATTTTGAATTGATTTTATCATACAAATGATATAATTTATCTCTTACCAGAAAGCACAAGTGGTTCTCAAAAAAAAGTATTAAGTGAAAATTGACGTGTAAACTATGATGAAGGTTTGATTAATATGCTAGTAGTCATCTAAAACATGTAGGCATCACTAATGATAACACCAAATTTAGTGTTTAAATTACACCAAATTTGGTCTTTTAGTGTCAAACTTTATTTTTATCTCCAACCATCATACCAAATTCTACACCATAACAATATTTTATATTATTAACTTTTAAGTTTTCGTAATCTAAAACATTATTTTTTTATAATTGACTAATTATGTTAGCCAATTATGTAAACTCTGAATGTTAATTAGTTCTATTAGATGACTTAAACATTATGAGAATGATTTTATTGTTGATGGTATAATTCATAGTTCATTTAGAAATGTATGTATACATATATCAGAAATAGATAAAAAGTGGTAGTATGAGTGACATTTGTTTATGTATTCTATAATACATTAATTTTAGCCTGGATTTCAGAGATATAAAGTGAAATTGTGCAATTTTTGTGTATCATCATGTTTCAAACTATATTTAAAATCTAATGTTATTTCCTCCGCGAACCGCGGGGGTCTGAATCCTAGTCATTCTAATGTTAAACCGCTTGAATTGGTTTTGTATAGATAGAGACATATATGTATGCTTTTTCATTTGTTATATTGCTTGCAACTGATGATGTTGATCCCTTGCGAACCAGTATTGCCAAGAGATGAATATTGACCAGGGTCATAAAAAGTCCAGTGCTATATGATAATTAGTAGTCGACTTCAGCTTGGAGAAGGAGCACAGTTCTTTTTTGTCTATCTTCCGAGTTTCGAACTTCCGAGGACCGACCGATACAGGCTTTAGGGAAATTTATTGACAAAAGATATAATTCATTTTAATTTTGATAATCGGTTGATTAAGTTTGAACTAGTTCTTGGATTGTTGAAATGGATGTATATATAAAAATAATTGAATATGTAAAATTAGGTGTTTTATTCACACATACGATCATCTTACAGTTACTTATTATTACATGAACTACAAATAAATTTTTTTATCAATTTATGAACTGTCATTACATGTGTTTAGTTGATTACTGGAAAAATAGTTACAAATATTTCTAATTCTTATACAAAAGAAAAGCAAACCATAAAGTTTGGGTTACAACATTTATTTGTCTTTTTATTCTATACAAACATCTGGAGCAAAAAAAACAAAATAATTACACAAAAAGTATCAAACTTGAATTGCTAGTCATCATATAAGACTTCTAACTATACAAAAAAGGATCCAACAAAACCAAGAGATAGATCATAGAACCACACACACAAAATGAATTTTTTCATAATTGAAATATTGATTAAAAAAACTTAGTGATCATAAATGTTAAATCAAATAAAACATAATATCTCTACTGATCATAAGACACATGGTTTTGAAAACTGGATCGGACAGTCGAACCGATCCAACCGTGACTCGCTGAAGAAGCCAAGTCCGGTTCGGTTTAAAAACCGAATTTGAGAAAACCCGGTAAAACCGGCAAAAAACCGGTAAAACTGGTGATCCGGATCAACTTTGAAATCCGGTTCTAAAAAATAACATATAAATCATGTATATTCAATTATTATTAAAAATTAATATTTCATAATCAATGTTTATCTTTTTGTTAGGTTACCAAACAAGTTATATATAATATCATGCTTATCTTTTTGTTAGAAGCGATGCATTTGTATTAATTAAGGAATATTAGAAAAGTAGATTTAATAAATATTACAGGAGAATCAAGTTTATAGTTATGAATAGATTTTATAAATCTGTTGGGTAATGAATGGGTTGGGGAAACATATTGCATTTGATGGCATGTCGCATGTGAGTGTGGGGTTTTGCTTATTTTAACTATCTTTTTTTTTGAACTAATTCTTATTTTAACTATCTAAATGAAAATTTCAGTATTATTGGCCATCAGAAAGGCAAGGATTATAAGGGTTGACACTTGTTTCTTGTTTTTTTTTTTTTTTTTNATGAATAGATTTTATAAATCTGTTGGGTAATGAATGGGTTGGGGAAACATATTGCATTTGATGGCATGTCGCATGTGAGTGTGGGGTTTTGCTTATTTTAACTATCTTTTTTTTTGAACTAATTCTTATTTTAACTATCTAAATGAAAATTTCAGTATTATTGGCCATCAGAAAGGCAAGGATTATAAGGGTTGACACTTGTTTCTTGTTTTTTTTTTTTTTTTGAACGACTTGTTTTTTATTTCTATATATGTTTATTCGTACGTTATCAAGCCCATATTTAGCTTTTCTGCCCATTTTCTTCCATGTAACACATTTATCTAATCATTTTATTTGTGCCATGTGACATTATTATTGGTATTTCTTATATCTCACAAATTATATTTTTGCAAAAAGGGTTATCAAGAAATTCACGATATTCTCCAGAATATCTAAATAGCTATATCATGTACAATAAGTATTGATTTCCATTTTGGCCATTATTTTGACTAGGATAGTCATTTGTATGTATTTTTGTATAAAATGTAATTTATATTCATACCGAAAAAATGTTATTTATATGTAAGCTAAAACTTGAAACATATTCCCGTTCGAAGCTCCATCCATTCGATAATATTGTGACGTTTTGGGAGTGTCGGTGATCCGGCTCATATATACTATATATAGTAAGGTTATTAGCTAACGACAAATATAAATAATTCGAACTACCCACTATATAGCGTCTCGGCGTGATTTTATCGACTGTATACCTTTCAACTGGTTAAGGTAGAAACACTATATGGTAAAACATTTGCCATTAAAATGGGTAATGACAGCAATTACTTACATCACTGGATAATGGTTTCTCGCTGTTTTTCACTTAATTAGGTGAGTAAAAGGAAAACCAAAACGGCAAAATAGATTTAAGAAAAAGAGAGAACAAAGATAAGTGAAACACGAGTGATTGGGAACCAATTTGACCCGCAAGTTTTGGCGTAACCAAACAACTCGCACCAACAAGATTTTATCTTTATCTTAGCTTTTTGCACTTTTACAAAAGTAATATGAGCAATGAAAGTGTAACAACAAAAGTTTTCATAATTACCAGTTATCACCAATCCAACCTCTCCCATGATGAACACACATGGTACACATCATATATGTATATATATAAGAATTTACATTAGATAATTAAAATTATATTAAATTGCTGTGAAAGAAAAATGAAGGACGTTATTATTGTTAGGACGTAACTATTCTGCAGTTTATAAAACTCCATTTACCGCATTAAATTATCCGTTTTACAGACATTGCTTATTCGGTTATTAGTATTCAAAGGCTCAATTTAAAAATTATTTTTTTCTAAATTAAACATTAGTCTGCAGCATTAATTTTAGGAAAATAACACTTATCATGCATACCGTATAAACCGATGTTAAACCGTATCACAATTTTTCTTTATATTATCAAAACCTCGATTACCAATGAGACTATAAATTTTTCAATATTTTTTTTTCCTTCTTGACTATAAATTCTTCAATAGTTTTTTCTTCTTCTTGTTTTTTTCTAACTAAGCCGTGATTAACGCCTTCCAAAATCAATGGATGTATTGTATGCTTTTACGGAGAATAAATTTCTTTTAAACGATACTCTTAATTACTCTAATATCCGCTAATTCAGCAGTGAACTATAACAACTGGTTTTCCGTGTACGGAATCTCTCTCTCTCTCTTTTCAAGTTAGAAACATTCTCAGGAGGTGAACAAAAAAAAAAGTTAGAAGCATTATCTATTTTCTGCCTCAGTCAGAGCATGTTTATCCCTAAATGGGTTTCTTAAGTTTTTTTTAAAAAAAAAAAAAAATTAATTAGCAAACCAATCGCGGACCGCCACGAGTTAGTGGGGCCCGCGAACAGTGTAAGAAACTCACTAAAATCGGTTCTTAATTAGTAGTTTTTGTAACCGATCCTTAAGGGTTTTGTGGGGGTCCACGCACTAAGAACCTCACTAAGGATCCCGGATTAACATGCTCTCACATTCACTAACTGTTTAATGCGAAAGAGAAAGCATCATTTCTAAGCCAATTATTAACTTCTTCTTCTTATTTTTCCTTCGGTCATTCAGTTCTTCATTGGTCAATAACTATTCGATTATCATCTTATTTTTATCACACAATTTTTATAAAATGTGGCCATTTTTGTAAACTTATAACTACACTAATAAGCTAACTAGCTACTCGAGTACATTATATATAATCTTCACTAATTTAGTAGGATTACTAAAACGGATTTGTATTTATTAGGTCAAAACAGAAATATATGAAGTTTTTACCTCTTTGATAATGTTCTACAGAGTTAAGCGATTACCGAAATAGAGAATGAGAAGGGGTTTAGAAGTCTAGAAAATCAAAATTCTATGTTTTTAGAGAATTTCAATTTTATCACAAATTTGATATCACTTTTCAAATTTACTCTTAAATGATAACTAAATATCTTAGGTTTGTGATGAAAAATACTATAACCCTTCTAAACCATTTATAAAATTTTAAGAATAATTTATAAAACATTTATAAAAGTTTATAAAAACTGACTCCCTAAATATTAAACCCTAAACTATAATCACTAAACCATAACTTAAACTTAAATGCTATATTATTTTTGATTGATTATATATTTGAAAGACGATAGCCGGAATTTCAAACACTTTCTTGAAGAAAAACATGAAGAACTATGAGGTTTTTAAGACAAAACATCAGTGATTATTTTCCTTGTTTAAAAAGAACACTACGATAGCAAAATCGTATGTTGTTTGAAAACTAAATTAAATACGTGAAAGGAAAAATAAAATAATTAGTTTGCAAAAATTATAAGAAGTGTTCCAGCGTGCGAGGTCTGTGAATCACATTCACACGCTTGAGCAGTTAGTGGCGGTTAGAACGGTAAATAAAGAGATGGAGTTGAGTTAACAACTAATCACGCTGAAAAGGCCTCGGGATTTTACCCGGACCCGAAGATCCGAACCGGAACCGACCCGAAAATATAGGTTCGGGTCTGGATCCGGGTCCATGCTAAGTATTTATTGGGTCTTTTTTTTTGGACATGCGGGTCTTGGTTCGGGTTCGGGTCCTATCCGAGACCCGTTCGGGTACCCGAAGTATCCGCAAATAATTGTATATACTAGGTATATTTGGGTGATTGGGTATATTTTTGGTATTTCGGATTTTTTTAAAAGTTTTGGGTTTGGATATTCGGGTATAATTGTAGGTTTTTGGTGAAATTTTAGATTTTTAAAAAATATAATTTGGGTATTCAAGTAAAATTCGGATATGTTTTGGGTTTTCGGGTCTGATTTTGGATAAATTTTTGGGTATTTTTGCGGTTCTTCGTGTATTTTTAGAGTTTTCGGATCCAGTTCGGGTATTTCGGGTCCTAAATACCCGAACCGACCCGGATCCGAAATATACCCAAAAATTTTGGGTATTTTACGAGTATTGAAATTATAGACCCGAACCGACCCAGACCCGACAAGACCCGACCCGGAACCGACCCGAAAAGTTACAGGTACCTATATGGGTCTAAATTGTTAGGACCTGGACCCGATAATACCCGACCGGAACCCGACCCGAAGACCCGGATGCCCTGGCCTAGGCAAGACACAGAATCAAACTGTACTACTCCATTTCGTATCGTATAGATACATTAACGACCGTCTTAACGTCTCTTTTTCGTGTCTGTCTTTTTTTCCTCTCTTTTTTTCTTTTTTCACCTCTCTATATTCTATAAGAAGGCCAATATATCTCCAAGCTCGTACATTCACTGTCTTTGAACTCTCACTCCTCTGCTCTAATTCTCTCGAACCATAATAAACACTCTGCTCAGCTTCTGCCTCAATGGTGGTTCTTCCGACATGGATTTTAGCTATGATATGTCTACTCTTCTTCGTGGGAGCAATGGACAACAGTACACACGACAAGATCTCATCTCTCTCCAGGTCATTATCTTTACACCTCTCTGTTTTTCGATACAGAGAAGATGATTTATTTTCTTTTATTTGTTTTACATCAGTAATACGTTTACATTATTTTCATTTTTCTCGAACTACATTTTCCTCAGATTCCAAAGGAAAATTCCCAAATACAGTTTTCAAAATCATTCATGTTTGACTGTTCTAATTCTTTTTCACCGACAAGATTAGCAGCAGGAGAAAATAGTTTTTTCTCTTGGCCTTTTCGATCTCTACTACAGTACTCCATCCCTCTATTCTTTAATTGAAATTATACAGGCCGTTAATTTTTTGTGTTGTGATCCAGATCCAAAGATCTAGACCGTACATTCGGCTTTTATAATTTGCATAGATACACTTAGTCAACGCAATTGTGTAGTTATACTTGCCTCTGTTTAGATTTACTGGTGTGACCTTACACAATGTGCTACGTAGTCGTAGTGTCGGAATTGTTTGATAGGGTCATTTTTGTCATTTAATAATTATGTCAGAAGACAACCTTTTTCTAAAGCCATTTCTGTGTATCTTTTTATTTTTCCTAAAATAGAAAAACTGTATAATATAATGAAATTTTACTCTACTGCATGCATCTGTATTTCTTTTAAAGAAAATTACTTTTGAAATAAAGGTTAATTTACTTTAGAATAAAAAATAAAAATGAATTGAAATACATTTGTTTGTGAATGCTATTATATATGCAAATGTAAAGATGAGTTAAAGATTGTCTAACGTATCGTGATAGCGAATTTCATTGAGCGGTGTAGTGTGCATTCTCGAATGTATTATAAAATTTAAAAGCATTACAATAATGTAATCATTAATTTCCTAGATTCTCAGTTTTATATATTTAAATTTGTTGCAATGTGATCTCCAATTTTTATAGATCGGACGAAATCGAATGGAACAAGCATGCAGTGACGAATCCGGATGAAGTAGCTGACGAAGTTATCGCCTTGGCTGAAATGTAAGTACGAATGTCATTTGATTTCTATATTTTCTAGTATTTGTTATGGTCTAAAAAAGTTATCATTCATTTACAATTATTGTGCTATTGTGGCTTTTGTTTCATTCTAAATGTTGCATCAAGATCTAGCCTACAAAAGCTGTTAAGTTACTTCTTCTCTAACTAACTTAATCCATTTTTGTTACTATATTTATATCTCATCTAAAAATCCCCATGTTCACACTATTAATTATTCTTGCTACTAGTGAGATCCAGTCCCGTGACCATCTGCCATTAATTATTTCTGTCTGAATTATCTCTTAAGTAAGATATCTATTTCAGAAAATTAATGAAACGAGATATTTATTGTGATTTTTCTTTCCATTTTAAAATCTTTCTCTGACAAAAGTATACATTTTTATATCACCTACTACATGTTGCATGCATTTATATGTTATAAGGTAATTCCATTATATTATTTCTCAATATAGTATCTTATCACACTTCTAATACTATCTATAAATTCTCAAGTTTTTTTCCTATTTCGTTCTCAAATCTCAATCGTTGTTGAGCTGCTAATTTTAGCAGACAGTTTTCACCGCAAACACGACATGCACTAATGTCTAATACAATGCAGATCCATGTCCAACGCATTATTGCATTTGCATAGTATATCATGTCCTCCCCCAAATTAAATTATCTTTCACATCACCAACCACGTATACGGCTCAGTACACACTGCGAATTCGTTAAAAATTTATATCAAAATACGTACAATAGAAAGTGATTTTTGAAATATTAATATTCCTTTTTAAATACATAGTGTATTCTAAAAAGAGGTGCCAAAAATCTATTTTTAAAAAATAATTTTGGATAGTGCCCATGTGGTCGTAACAGTACAATATAACGGTTCTCTATAACGCCGTTTGCTTCAAGAAACTTAGCCAGAAAACCTAATCCCACCGACACACGTCTATGAAAAAAAGTACTATACATTGCGTATTTATCATCAATCATGTTATGTGCACATGTTCTGGTGTGATTTTAATTTTTAAAATTATTCATATTAAGTTTGCGGGGAAGATCCGGTCAAGAAAAATAAAATGAAACCAGTCTAAACCGGTTATAATTATACAGGAGTGTAAGAGACCATACCGAGAGGAGGAAGCTAGGTTACTTTACTTGCGGAACAGGCAACCCAATCGACGATTGTTGGCGATGCGATCGCAACTGGCACAAGAACCGCAAACGCCTAGCGGACTGTGGTATCGGATTTGGAAGAAACGCGATCGGCGGTCGCGACGGGCGTTTCTACGTAGTCACTGACCCAAGAGACGATAACCCGGTTAACCCTAGACCGGGGACATTACGTCACGCCGTGATCCAAGACCGACCACTATGGATCGTTTTCAAACGTGACATGGTGATTCAGTTAAAACAGGAGCTGATCGTAAACAGTTTCAAAACGATCGACGGACGTGGCGCAAACGTTCACATAGCTAACGGCGGTTGCATCACTATTCAGTATGTGACGAACGTCATCGTCCATGGATTGCATATTCATGACTGTAGACCGACCGGTAACGCTATGGTTAGAAGCTCAGAGACGCACTTTGGGTGGAGAACGATGGCTGATGGTGATGCCATTTCCATCTTTGGATCGAGTCATGTTTGGATTGATCACAACTCGTTGTCTCATTGCGCTGATGGGCTTGTGGATGCAATCATGGGCTCCACCGCGATTACAATCTCTAACAACCACATGACTCACCATAACGAGGTTATGTTGCTCGGACATAGTGATTCTTACACGAGGGACAAAGCTATGCAAGTTACCATTGCTTATAACCATTTTGGAGTCGGACTTATTCAAAGAATGCCAAGGTATATAACTATATATATAAAGACAGAACAAGAACAGAGTATGCTCTGTCTACTCTGTTTCTATGATTTGTTTTCTTACCAATGTGACTAACTGTTCATGCAGGTGTCGGCATGGGTACTTCCATGTCGTGAACAACGACTATACTCACTGGGAAATGTATGCGATCGGTGGAAGTGCAAACCCAACAATCAACAGTCAAGGAAACCGCTACGCCGCCCCTAAAAATCCTTTTGCCAAAGAGGTAACTATTAGGGACATTGTCTCGTATCAGAAGCTTAGAAAATATCTTAAATAATTATCATTAATTTACATTATGTTGGAAGTTCATGTAACTTAACAGTAATAACTAATCAAAATAGTGATTTTGTGATTGTAACATTATTATGTTGAACATTTTGATAGGTGACCAAGAGAGTGAACACACCGACGGGTCATTGGAAAGGATGGAATTGGAGAACCGAAGGAGATTTGCTTCAGAACGGAGCTTACTTCACTGCTTCAGGAGTCGCTGCATCTGGTAGCTACGCACGTGCCTCTAGCCTCGCCGCTAAATCTTCTTCATTGGTCGATACAATTACTTCTGACGCCGGAGCTCTACCATGTCGCCGAGGACGTCAATGTACCTCATAGTTGTTTTTAACCTCCTACCGACACCATAACCACCACAATTCATAACCATTTTCTATTATATTTAGACAAAAGTGTACATTCTCACACATTTGTCAATTAAAAGCCTATTGTCTCTTCTTTTTTTCGTCTGTGTTTGTGTCAATTTTTCTCAACCTCGGGTTTTCTTGCTTCAACCGCAAGTTAACACAAGAAAAGGAAATAAAAAAACTTTTCATGTAAAAGAGAAACTCCCGAAGTGTTGTTGGTTCTGTCTGATCAACTCGTATACCCAGAAAAAAAAACAAGAATGTTAATGTCTTGTTTTTTCTTTTGTGTGTTCTTCTGGTTTATAATTAAATATAGTGTCTAATGATTTGTGAATCTTTCTACTTGTCTTTGTAATAGAGTGTCTAATAAAGTGTAATATAGTGTCTAATAAAGCTACAATAGCTTTGATAGCTTTATTTTCTTTTAAGTGGTTGTAACTTGTCATGATTATACTTTTTAGCTAAGCAAGCAACCAATATAGTAATTGGCAGTTTATAAAAAACTTTGTATTAGTATTGTTATCTAATTTAACATTAGAAAAAGTTTGTTTGCGACATATTCGAATATTTATCACCCGCTAGTGTTTCTCTATTTAGATTTCCTAAACTTTAGAAAAAATATTATCATGTTTCTAATGCAACTAGACATCATAAAAACAAATTAGCAAAAAACAGTAAATATTACCTTTAAAATGCCAAATTTTTTATTAATAATCGACAAAGTGGCTAAGTTTATTAATAAGTGACAAAGTGATCAAGTGGTAAAGGGAAATGTTAATGTCTTGTTTTTTCTTATGTGTGTTCTTCTAGTTTATAATTAAACATAGTGTCTAATGATTTGTGAATCTTTCTACTTGTCTTTGTAATAGATTTGATAGATTTATATGGCTGGATTT
>QGKV02002055.1:27346864-27372894 GCA_003260655.2 Brassica cretica
ATAGCTTTATTTTCGTAAGGCCATCTCCAACCCAACTCTAAAACACTATTTTAGTGTGATTTTGACACTAAAACCTTCTCCAACCTAACTGCAAAAATCACATCATTTTAGTATCGCACTATAATTTTACACCAGATTTGGTGTGACACTATTCACTACACTATAACACTATTCACTCCACTAAAATATTATTCACTTATTTTATTAATAAATTGTACAATTAAATAAATGACAAATAAAAAGTTAAATACATATAATATTATAAAATAATTTTTAGTGTGAAGTTTAGTGTTGTGGTTGGAGAATAATATTTTCTTAGTGTTGAAACTACACCAAAATAATGTAGTTTTGACACTAAAATAGTGTTATTGGTTGGAGATACACCTAAGTGGTTGTAACTTGTCATGATATACTTTTTAGCTAAGCAAGTAACCAATAGTGTTATCTGATTTTTAACTTTGCATTAGTGTTATCTGATTTTTAACATTAGAAAAAGTTTGTTTGCGACGACATATTCGAATATTTATTACCCGCTAGTGTTTCTCTATTTTGATTTCCTACCACCTAAACTTTAGAAAGAAATATTATGAAGTTTCTAGTGCAAGACATCATAAAAACAAATTAGCAAAAAAACAGTAAATATCTATTATGTGTAAATATTACCTTCAGAATGTCAAATTTTTTATTAATAATAACAAAGTGTGATAGAAAGTCCTGAAAGAACGATTGTTCTATATACTATGACCATGTTTTATTTACATTAGATAGTATTTTTGTTATAAAATTTTATAGTCCTTGATGACCTATTAGCATCTCAAACTCAATTTCATATTTCATTGATTTTGACTAAAAAATGCTCCAATTACATTCTATTTTCCACTCTATAGTGAAGTAACTAATGAAATCACTTCATCAATATAGAGTATTGTTTTTATTTTTCAGAATCAGAGTAAAATTCAATTCCATTATTATGGATTTACGACGTTTTAAAGTAAAAATAAAGTTTACTAGAGATATTTTTAGTGAATATATATAAATCTTAAATTCAATCTGATTTTTTTGTGTTAAAACCCCCAATATTATAATGAATATAATTAATTGATGTTTTATTTGGCTTTTTTGCATTGGGAAGTTGATCGTTAACATGAAAAACAAGAAAAGCCTAAAACACGCTAAATCGGATCCATGTGCACCCACGTGACAAAAAGATCAAAAATCACAAGCAAAATGTTCCAACAGATAATGATAACCTTTTATTTTCACCATCATTAAGATTATCCACACATCTCCCTATCAGAAAATTTATTGAACATAATTTATCTAAAGCTAAAGTGATATAGGGAGCATCTCCGGTGGTGCTCTGTAATCTCCTCTATAATTTCCACTAACATAGAGTAATTCTATAATAGAGTTATTCTAAAAATGTTATATTTTGGATAAAATGATCCATATATAAAAGACATTTACGTCTATAGTAACTCTTTACAAAAAACATTGATCTCGTATAGCCTAACTTAATATGGTTGTACAACGGTGGATAACATATTTATCATTTTTAGAAAACATTTCAGTACATACCTCTTACCTTTACAGCATTACCCAACCAAATCAATTAAGACAAGTCTCTTTATTCTTCCTTCCATTACAAAGATCAATCATCACTAAGGAGACTACTACATCGTACTTCCCCTTATTATGCTACAAGAGCGAAACACAGTCTATCTAGTCCAGAGGTTTTCCGAGTATAACTTTGAATTATTGTTCAAATTCATGTTCAAAATTTAGTCAGAGATATCATTGATCAGATCATTACTTTGAATACTACTTAATTTATTGAAACATATATAAATAAATCAAATATTTAGATATGCTAGTAACTAATCGCCACCAGTCTTGTTATTAATGATATCAGTAGCATTTTTGACTGTGGCCACGACTCCAGATACAGATCCTTTAGCCTTTTCAGTGACAGAATCCGTCGTTTCGGTAACCTTTTCCGTCACATCTTTTGTCATCTTACTTACCTAATTAACAAAATTAGTGAAATATAAACACAATACTAATCAAACCAAATGCATACATACATACGTACGCCTATATATAGTTAATCAGAATAATCAAATAATAAAATGGAGTTATATAATTACCCGGCCAGACGCAGTGGAAGCGACATCTTGGATATACTCGGTGGTTTCCTTCACTTGCTTCGCTCCGTCCTTCACTGCATCTGCTGCTTCTTTCACATTTTTGCATTGCTCTGCCTCTTCTTTTCCCTTTATTTAATTTATCATAATCAATTACAATGTATATTATCCTACAACATATTACAATACGAAACTCTACACTGTAGGCATAGCTAATTTCCAGCAGATCCTGTTAGTATGTAATAATTAGATATCAACATATTATAGCTTGTAGTTGAATTAATATGATACTACTGGAACAGAAGTTCTAAAAACCTTCAAATATAAAACAGATTTCAAAATATCATGAATCTACCATTTTATTTGAAACTCTTAAAAATCTCTATGTTTCTAAAATCATCATGACTCTACAAACACCAAGTGAATAACTTTGTGAAATAATTAAAGTTTTTAGGTGAGAGCAAATATGAAATATCTATTGGTTCTTACTTGCAAGGGCCTTGGTGACGCGGAGACGAATGCCCTACAGAGTGGAAAACTCCTTACCGTTTTTCCACTGTAGATCAGAACTTCTGCCAGTTTTGAAGAGAGCATCAACGAATGCATCGTAACTCTTGTATAAGAGTAGTACTCTGAGAATATAGAAAACTTAGAGAGAACAATCGAAACCCTCACAAATCAGAACTTATGATTTTAATCATAAATAAGACGCAAACTCTAGCTAAAAGCTTTATATATATACGATCATCATCCCTTCCATCGCGGTCCAAGTTCTGATCGTCCGGCTATGAGCAATTATCGGGTTCTTTGTGCTTCGTCTTTAATATAAGAGAATTTTCCCAAACCCTAATTGTTCGGCGATGGACTTGTTCTTCGTTTTTAGTTACTTAATGATATGTTTTCTTTGTATTGAATTTAAAATTGAATATGTTTTCTAACGTATTACTAATTATATATTTTATAATTTAATAAGCCTATATCTAGAAAATTTGTAAATGTATTGCTTTTAACTTTAAGCTAATAAATCGTAATAATTTTCGTTTTATTATATCGTTTTATTAGTTTTGGTCTGTTTCAAATTTACACTACAAAAAGAACATGGTGAACGAATTAAAATGTAGTTCTGGTCTTATCCCGCTTGCTGTAGTGCCTGAAGAGTGAAGACACTAGCTAACTACAAAACCAAAAATTAACCAACATTTGAAATTGGACCAATCAGTTGTCAATCGTATAGTTGTATCATCAGACAGCCTTCAATAAGGGGGAAATGATTTTTTTTTTAAATATGTTCATAGCGAAATTTATGACTTTCAACTGTCACCAACCCTACATTTTGCTATATAAACCCTAGAAAACTCATTGTAAACCTCAACAACATACGAGACAATCAATAGTATAATTTATATAAAAGAGAGAGCGTTGAGAAAAATAAGAGAGATGTCAAGAGTTTTGTCAGTCGTTTGTGTCTTCCTTGCTCTGACTGTCGTCCATGCACGTGCTCGTCAAGTGCCGGGTGAGTTTGATGAGGGCAAGACGACGACACATGACGATACAACCACAACGCTCTTGCATGCAAGTGTCGCTGATCAGACACCACCAAAAAGCCTGGGTGACAAAAAATGCATCGGAGGCGTAGCAGGAGTCGGCGGATTCGCGGGGGTTGGTGGTTACGCCGGCGTGGGAGGTCTAGGTATGCCACTCATTGGAGGTCTTGGCGGTATTGGTAAATACGGTGGCATAGGCGGTGCAGCTGGAATCGGTGGTTTTCATGGCATAGGCGGTGGTTTAGGCGGTGTAGGAGGCGGTCTAGGCGGCCTTGGTGGAGTCGGTGATGGTATCGGTAAAGCAGGAGGTATCGGTGGTGTTGGCGGTCTAGGCGGAGCTGGGGGTGGTTTAGGTGGAGTTGGTGGTGGAATTGGTAAAGCTGGCGGTGTTGGCGGTGTTGGCGGTCTAGGCGGAACCGGGGGTGGTATAGGTGGAGTCGGTGGTGGTGGTATCGGTAAGGGAGGCGGTATTGGTGGTGTTGGTGGCATCGGCGGTGGACACGGTGTCGTTGGTGGCGTTGGCGGTGGGATACTTCCACATCCTTGATGAAGATATGAAGCTTTGGTAGAGTTTTGTGTTGATTATCCTTAGGGTGACTTTTGATGTATTTTCTTGTTTGGGTTTGTGTAACGTTTCCTTCGATTTGGCCATCGTGTTGTGTAATGTGTGACTATGTTTAGTCGTTGATCATAGTTACGTTTGTTTTAGTATGAAGTTCTCTGCTATCTTTTCGTGCATGTTCAAAATTAAGTACGGAGAAATTATTATGCTTCTAATAACAAGATTTGTTTCAAAATTATATATCCAGTAACTATGATCTTAAGTATAATGCTAGCTTTCATTATTCGTTATTATGATCTTAATCATGAGTATTAACAATGAACATATCAGAACTTGAGCTTTATTCCCTCCGATTTTTATTAAAAACATTTGATTGCAACAAAAAAATAATCAAAAATATTTAATCATTACTATTCTGAACAAATAAGACAAAAAAATACACATTAATTTTTAATATTTTAAATAATTAATTAAATATTTTTTAGATAGAAAATTTTAAAACATCTTAAAAAATTGAAACAAAAATATTTCTAAACCATCGTACAAAAAGAAACAGAGGGAGTATCGTATAAAGATGCTATACACATGCAAAAGAAACTTTAGAGCTAATCCAATTAATTAGTTATCGTTGGGATTTTTTTGTTGTTGCAAAATTGTTAATTTTCTTAAATACTTGAAAGTATAATAATGGTGGGGGGTGGGGGAGGAGACAGCAAGAATCCACAAAGTGTAAACAATATAATAAATAACCTAATTAATTGCGTGATGATCAGATGGACAAAATTTTAAGAAGATACGTTTGCATGTCAAACACCTGTCGTGCCATTTCATGCATCGTCCTCTCTACAGTATATCTCTGTGTCCCGGACTTCAAAATTTACATCTCATGCAATTTATTACGACGTGTATATAATACATAGCCTCTACTATTCTTTCTTTGTGGCCAGACTATTATTGCTGATTTTGTAACACCGTTAACGTTTAAGCGAAGAGCTATCTCCGACCCACCTCTATATTTGCCTCTATAATAGTATTAGAAATAAAATCATTTTAACCCTACCTTATTTTTTTCTCTAAAATAAAGATGGTTATTTTCACCTCTATATTTAGAGGAATAAATATCATTCCTCTATAATAGAGGCATACTTTTTTATTTACAAAATGATCTTTTAACTTTTTACTTTAACAATTATAATCAAAATAAATATTTTTAGTGAAAATTTACTGTTTCTATAAATATATAAACATATTTTTTATTTACATAATAGTTTCTATAAAAATATTCAGTGTAAATAATATCATAATTTTATGAATATTACACTAAATTGGGTTGGTTTTCAAGTTTCACAAATAAAATGTACTATTTGTAAAATTAGAAAAGAATAAATCAAAAATATTTTTTTTTAGAGAAAGAAATAGAGGAGTACATTGAAGACAAACTCATCTCTATTATAGAGTTTTTCTATTTTAAAAGAAAAAATAAGGAAATATATGTGAGATGGTTTAAGCTAATGAAAGTTCAAGAAATTACCTGTTATATTATGAAGTTAATACTTTGTTTTGTTTAGCTCTTCAATCTTCTTTTTACGACAACTACAAGTTTCACAAAACCCGTCGCGAATCGGATCTAGCCTCACTAAATGCACACTGATTGATTCGCTTGCCCATTTGGTAAGTGTTATTATTATTACTAGTTTTTTTACTACGTTTCTTAACAAAACATAGGATAAGAACAACTCCAGTGAGGGATTTTTACTTTCACTCCAGTATCTAAACAACAATTAATATTAAAAAAAATAAAAGTAAAGATGAGGAAAAGAAACTTTCAAACAATGATCTTTTAGATGCTGGTAAGATACTTTGAACCCACGTGTCCATGATTTTTAGTGGTATTAGTTTTGTTTAAATTAAAATATAATTATTCAACTAAGAACTTACTAAAATAATAATATTTCATAGATTAAATATTGAAAGTGCTCTAAAATAACCATAATGTGTCTACAAAAGCGCTATATATACAGTTTTTTTCTATATATATAGTTGTCAACAAAAAAACCCTATATATATGTGGAAAGAAAATCAACTCCAATAGCAATCTCATTAACCATAAACATACACAGAAGATATTAAAAAAAACTATATCAATGAGAAGTCCGCAGAAGCTTTATGTGACTTTTCTGATCATCGTTCTTTTATTTGGTTCGAGTCATGGTAAGCTACCTCCGTTTTGGCCTATCACCGTCGTCACGATGACGAATTGTCTTGGCAATAAAGGAAAAAGCGGTCCACTTCTCACCGTTCATTGCAAATCCAAAGAAGACGACTTAGGAGTTCACAATTTGGCAGTCAATAAGAATTACCACTTTAAATTTCAAACAAATATCTGGAGATCAACACTCTTCTTTTGCAGCTTTAAATGGAACACGCAGGTCAAACGGTTTGATATATTTGATGGTTTGAGAGATATAGACGAATGTCATTATCAATGTAATTGGACTATCAAAGTTGATGGTGCATGCAGGCTTGGTGAAAAGATTGCATGTTTTCCATGGAAATAGTTTGGAATTTATGATCGTGTGATGATGAATATAAAGATGATCAAATCGAATATCTAAATAAAACTATTTTACTCTATCAAAAACTATTTTATTCCTATATATATTTGGTGTTCTTCAGTTAATTATTTGAAATGTCTAAAAGAGTTTAGGAAAGATTAAAGACAGTAGGATCAAAGGTGAGAAAAATTCAGTTAAGTGGGCTTGGGCCTCGTAAAAGCCCAGTACATTAAAAAAACATTAGAACAATCACTCGGTTTAGCAAAATCAAAATCGGATTCAGTAGTGATCGGAGTCAATTGAATCGAGCGAAGATGACGGAGGCGATGATAAGGAAGAAGCCAGGGATGGCGAGTGTGAAGGACATGCCGCTGCTTCAGGATGGTCCGCCACCGGGTGGGTTCGCGCCGGTCCGATATGCTCGCCGGATATCCAATACGGGTCCCAGCGCCATGGCCATTTTCCTTACAGTTTCGGGTGCATTTGCTTGGGGAAAGTTAGTGAGAACGTTTACAATTCTGGTCGTTGGATGCCACCGGCTACTGGTGAACTCCGTCCTGATGTTTGGTGATTCTCTCCTAGTTTCTCACAAATGCATACGATGATGATGATGATGATGATGATGATGATGAAATGAATGTTTCAGTGAGGATTAATATGTTCTTGTTTTATCTTTTTCACTCGTTTATAAGAGAGAGAATGATTCAACATACAATTGTTCTTGTATTGGTTTTGCTGAAACAATAATCTGTGGTTTTGAGTAATTGTTTCAATGGTAAAGAATACTTTCATCCCATCATATGCAAAAAAATAGTGGAAATGTACAACAAAAACCGTCAATTAGATCAAATGCTATCCAAGAAATGAACATTTTAGGCCCTTCTCATGTAAAGTGTAAGTGAATGTACATTGGTCCTACTGTATCTCAACTTGTAGTACGGGTCCAAATAGTAATATACAAAACTATTTCCCTTGTGAGTTTGATAAGACACTGGCAAGAACAAAAATGGGTCGGTTTGGTGTTTCTTGAAAGAGAACAGAGAAGAAGAAATAGTCTTAATTCGGCGGCTGAATCCAAAATCACCCATGTGGGTATCTTCTTCCATATCTTTAGGTTAAGTGATGTCTGAGTAAACGGTTGCAGGGTTTTGTGTGAGAACATGAATAACTGTTTTCAGAGGATGGGAACCAGACATTTACACAGTTGGGAGGAATCAGCTTTTAATGTTTTTGTTTGGGCCATAGAATGAAGAAACCAGAAGAACCCATGGTTTAGCTTCACTCACTTCATCAACACATTTTAACATATACAAAACTTAAAATTTTATTTTCTCGTCCTTTTGTTTGTCAATTCTCTGTCCTGCTAGTTCAATGACTTTGCCTGCAGAGTCTCAGACTTCAAATGAAACTTGCTATTCATAAATGTCTGCTTTTTTTGCACCAGAGTCGATTTTTTCGAGCTGAGGCTGGCCATATACATAGTATGTAAATTTTTCAATTTTATATTTGGTGAAATAAAGCTACTCTGGTACCTTAAATTATTTTGAAGTGCAAGTTGACAAATGAAAATTTTAAATAATGTTAAAGATTATATATATATATATATATGTATTCACATATTTTAAATTCGTATCCGAATTCGTTTAGATTTATAATCGTTTATATTAAATATATATCATATGTATAATGAAAAATCGGATTCCATTGTTTCATTGTTTCTTAGAAATTATCAAATTAATAAATCATTAAAACATTTATATTTGCTTAAGTAAATGATCGTTTGTGTAGATATATGCATTTTGGTTTTATTTATCTGGTCATCACTCATCAGTTCAATTGCATCCCTAATGGATTTTGCATATCCTAGATAAATTCATGTTTTGTTCGCTGGGATTTGAGTAATCATAGCATTTAGGTAATAATGGTACAAGATAATCATGTGTAATCAATCATTTGTCAAATTAAAATCATTACAAATTGGTAATGATATTGCTAATAATTCATTAATCACCACAATAACAGCTCTAACTTATGAGAGTATTCTTCCAGTAATGAAACAGCATGTATTAGTTGTTTCTTTTCTTCTTCTTTGTTTTCCTAATCATCTACAAACAATAATATTCAGCAAGAAAAAGCATAATGACATTTGTCATATTAGATTAAGCAAAACTTCTTACAGAGTTCAGAATCTAAAATGAAGAAGAAATATAATACACAAGAACAAGAAACTAGCAACATTCCAAAACAAAAATAATAAACAAAAAAATATATAAAGCCACATCTCTTTAATAACAAAGAAAAACCCCCCAAAATTTTATTTTTCACATTTCTTTTTGTTTTTGGGTTTCTTCTTCAGAGAGGGCTTAGTATCTCTTTGATTTTTTTTCCCACGATCATATCTCCATTAGTCCATTTTGTATTTTTCCTCTAGTAGTGTCTTATAATTAGAAATGTGAGATACACCGACGATGTCGAGCTGCAGCAGTTTTCTTATGTTGCTTAGATTCTTCTTTCCACCTGCATGCAATATCGTGAGCCACACTCATCGCGTCGAGTGACGCACCAAACAATCCTTTCCTCGTGAATCCGACCGCATACAATCCCGCCTCTCCTTTCCATCCGTTTGGAAACGGGTTTTTCGGAATCCCATCATCAGAGAAAAAGTCATTGTCCTGAAAAACCAACACCAAACATGACTTCAATTAGTACTCACATTCAATAACATAATTACCGGATTTATATAATATCTAACCAAAACTCGTACCACGATTTTGTAACCGTCTCTATGAAAAAATGTAAATATTAAATTTGGTCTTTACATTTAATGCTCACATTCAAACACACAACTTTAGTCGGGTTTTCACAAGACTCGGACCGGGTCGGGTGGGTATTTATGTTTTTCTTCCGACATCATTAAATGTTTCTAAAACTTTAAAGAAACAATGAAAGATGTTGTGTAATTTACCTTAAGCCATGAAGGGACGTTGCTTCTGTATCCAGTAGCTAGAATAACGGAATCAATCTCAAGAACACGGCCATCCACTAGCTCAACTTTTCCTCTACCGAACTTTATGATCCCCGGGACGATTTTGATCTTTCCCGATCTGATTTTAGGTAATGCTCCGATGTCAAGAACCGGCGTTTTACATTCCAAATTCTTCAGCTCCAACGGTCCGAGCTTTGGCCTTTTTAGACCGTATTTATCGGTATCCCCCAAGACTATCCTTGCAAGAAAGAGCAGTGTCTTGTCCACGAGCCAAACCGGCATCCATTTCATCATCGTGACTCCTAGCTCAAACGTTGATTTGCCAAGAATCTCCCTTGGTAACACATGAACCTGTATAAACCAAGAAGAAAACAGAGTATTTATTAGACGCTCTGTTTTCAAAAACAGAGTATAAAAACAGAGGATGCTCTGTTTTGTTTTTTTACTTACCGAGCTACGAACGACCATTGATGGGTTTGCTCCGTGATTGTAGAGATCTAGAGAGACTTCCATACCGGAGTTTCCACATCCTACGACCAAGACTTTCTTCCCTTGGTACCTCCCACCGGATTTGTAATCTCCGGCGTGGAGAACATCTCCGCCGAAGTCCTCAAGTCCTTCAAAATCAGGCACAACTTTCTCAGCATTTTCTCCCGTAGCCACCACGAGCGTCCTGCAGATATACTCAAACTCGCATGAGCCGAGCGGCCCGCTCTTAGAAACGGTCTTGACGCGCCACAGCCCGAACGTCTCGTCGTATTTCGCAGACTGGACCGTCTCGTTGTACTTAGGGTTGATGTCGAAGTGGGTTGCGTAGTCCTCAAGGTACTGGATGAACTGGAACTTGGTTGGGTATTCCGGGTAGTCCTCCGGGAAGGGGAAGTTGGGTAGCTGGCAGAACTGTTTAGGGAGATGGAGTTTGAGACGGTCGTATGTTCTGTTCTGCCACAGTGAAGCGATACAGTTGGCTCGCTCGAGGATTATAAACGGTACACCTTCACGTTTCAAGCCAGCAGCTACAGCTAGGCCCGATGGGCCAGCTCCGACGATGACTGGACCGTTGACCCAAATGCAGCGTCGGGAGAAAATGTCGCTGTCCGGGATGAAGTTTCCGAACATGCTTGAGATGTTGAGAGACTTCTTGTTATTATTTCTATACATCTTTAAACAGAGTTTATAGGTTACTAGTTCTGAAGGAAGAAAACAGAGAGAGTGTTAAGTATGTGTGTGTTTTGTTGTATTGCTGAAGAAGATGTATAAATAGAGAAGAAGACTTGAAGCAATTTGGAATTTGTAATATATTTTATTTTTTCTAGTTATTATTTTTACTCATGAATGTTATTTAATTCTCAAATGATAAGCTTGCATCCCACCATCATTTGTTTATTTGTTCTCTCATAGGTTCTACTTATTGTTATTAATCCTTGTCCAACAAATACAATGATAGTTACAAGAAAAGTAGTTCGAGTATTTTGCAACCTCTTTCTTTGCATGCCAAATATTTATATTACTCATGGTACATGGAAATTATTGTTTAGTAAGAGACGTATCCGTATGTTCGCTGTAACAAAACGGTCTCGATCTAATTAGTTAACGTATTACATCTGAGGATTTTATTATTATTTAACTATTTGATACTTATCAAACTTGTTAAAAATCACGTTGATAATCTCATAATTAGGTGTTGACATGCCCAAAATCTCACATCTTCATTAATCACTCACCGATATTACAACCCTATTTAAATCGTTAATACGTTATTTGTGAAAAAGAAGTCCAGGGCTTATTGAGAGAAGAGACGTGACTTTGGAAATACATTTGAGAAAAGAACGAAAACAGGATAATTAAGTCTGATGTCAGGTTGCTACCAACGTAGGAATCAATCAAGGGTAAAAAGGAGATACACATAGACGTTGCCTATATAATCGATTCTAAGGAAGACATGACAACGCATATTGCTACACGATCATGTATACATATAAACATGAAAGGTCCATTGGGGACTTGTGAGTTTCTATTTTTTTTCTCCTCTTTAGCCTTATTTTAGAGAAATAGTACCTTTTCCGTTATAGATTATCAAACTATCGCTTAAAGAAACAATTTATCTATACTAAAACTTGTTCATGTACGAATTTCTTCATATGAATATTTTTAGATTTGATCTTTTATTTTCGTTGTGCTTTTATAGTTTTTTTTTTCCAAAACGCATACGCCTTTTTTTTTGTATCCCCCTCATTCTTTGTCATAATTTTGATTTTGTAAATCAGGTTTTTTTGGAACATAACTCACACAAACGTTTTCTCTCTCTTCTTAATATGTAGAGAATATATGTAAATAAAAAGAAGTTAATTTATATTGCAAGGTAGAACAAAATTTAAAAATTCTATGTCTTTTTTAATTCAATTTTTTTCTTTCGAAAAGATAAAATTTAGAATTCCGCGAAGCAGTGGAATTTGAGGCAACGTGGTTAGACCTCCATCAGGAGTGGCTACACATCCCACCGACTAATTAATTTCATTAAGAATAAAAAAGAAATGCAGCTCTCCCTAAACACATACATACACATGTGTTGATCTAGGTTTGCAAAGTATTAATAATCTGTGGCTTTTGCTTGACCTAGGGTTCAACGGAAATCGCCACCTCAAAATATATTGTGTTCATGAAAAAGAAGTATACTATTGAATTTAAATGATAAAAGACTAGTATTATAACAACCTGAATTCTTTTGTCAATTCACAAAAGAATTAATATTACGCCTAGAAAGCCATTAACAACATGGGTTTAATGATGAGGACTTTTGGCCGGGTGAGATGATTGAACGGTTTAAATCCAAAATGACATAGAATTTGTATATTGTCACACATATTATAACGGAAATTTGAATAATATAAAACGAATAAAGCCGTTCGACCGTTTATTAGACCTAGCAACATACTTGAAAAGAAACTTTAAACAAATTTATAGTTATAATTTGTACCTTTTTTTTTGGTTGTGAGCAGATATATATTGTTATCAAGATCCAGTGAACCTATATTTTTATAAGTGTATATTTTGGTTGTTAAGACATTCATTGGAATGTTGCATATTTCCAAATTAAATGTACAAAATTATTGGATTAAGCAACTAACTAAGCTCTAATATACTGAGAACACGACGTGGTTGCTCAGAAAAATCTCCCATTATTGATTCGAACTTCGAATGCCTTAGGTCAAAGCTAATGAAAAAATGTCACAACTGCGTACCAGTGTAATTTTGTTTCAGTTCACGTAATAAAATACCGATATTTATTCAAATGTATAAATATGAAAAAGAGAGAGAAGCATTGACACAAATTTATATCTGTAAGTGGAAAATGATCCACTAGTTATACTGAAAGTTATCATTGAATACGTATGTTGTGAGTCCTTGTAGTATTTATCTTTTTTTTTTGTAACTTGGCTTTCATTTGTACTACATATTTATCTTACAGTATTAATTGTACGGTAATCAAAATATCTTTAAAAAAAATGCACCAATCTTGAGGAGAACCAACATGCGCTTGCTGTAGCAGGGAATTTTTAACCTTAGTTTCCATAAATAATAAACGAAAGTGATGAATAGAAGCTCTCGAGAATATTGATCGGATGTTCTTACCTTTAGTTTAACCGACCATTCTGTATAATAATATTATAACTCGTTAACCAAAGTAATATCGTAATTCGACATGCTGAAAAGGCACAATTATTAAAAG
Organism: Brassica cretica; assembly: GCA_003260655.2. NCBI lineage: Eukaryota > Viridiplantae > Streptophyta > Magnoliopsida > Brassicales > Brassicaceae > Brassica > Brassica cretica. The sequence goes on from QGKV02002055.1 coordinate 27,360,386, forward strand.
ACATTTCGCTGTAACTATCTCGTAGTATGTAAGGGTATATAAATACATGTTATACTGATTCATGGAATGTAACGTACGTACGGGATCCTGATTATATCATGTTTAAAATTACATTGAACCATGTATATCTTGTATGATAAAAAGTGGACTTACATAACTTTATGCTGGTATACTGGTGACATTGGATTATATAGATTATTAAATGAGAAAACAAAAATAAAAGCTATATTCACATTCAGACTGGTGTCATTATATGCATGTACTGTAACTTTTATTAGATGAGAATTATACATAAATATGGATATAATGGTTCATTTTTGCTGAATATTTCTCGGAATATACACACTACTTTTGGTTGATACGAATGAAAGATGTTCTATTTTTTTTATCTTGTATACAAATGTATTATGATGTTTTGAGATATAATTAATGTATTTATTTTTAAAATTTAAACATAAATTGAAAAGTAAAATTATAAGTGGTGAAACTTTATTAATATAATCAAAAAATAACAATTAAAATAATGTATTTATTGTTTCTTAATATGTGTATAAAACTTTAAACATCTTATATTTAAATCCAGAAGAAGTATAAAGAATCAAAATTGAAGGCGTGTTCGATTCTCGTTAATTGAGAGATTATAAAGTGAGAAGTGAATAACTAAAAAGACTTAGGGAATTGATCACATTTACCATATTCCAAGACTTGGTAATGGTGTGTTCTCATTTCCTATAAACCTCGAGAATAGACATTAGTGCACCGAAACATTTGTAGATCTAGGTTTTATAAACATTTATATTGTAATTATTATGGTATGATGGTCTAAATAAATGATCATGTTAAGTGTGTACTGATTTGATTTACGTGCACAAATGCAACACAATATCTTACGCACCACTCTTCATTTTTTCGCTTTTTGTTTTATTTTTCGTGTTTCATAGAAACAAATATTTTCAAATCCTTATATGATACTTCTACTTGGTAATATAATGAGAAAGCTAGCAATCGTGAAAAAAGTAAACGCCCTTTGTTTTGTATAGGGTTCCAATTTCCAAACCAGCGCAGCAATTAACAATTAATAAGAAAACATAATACTCCATCTGTTTCAAAATACTTGATGTTTTGGGTATATTCATAAGAATTAAGGTATACACTCTTTATTAAAAAGTAACATTGAAAATATAAACCAAAATGAATTCATCCAATCCTTAAAGATAAATATAAAACATCATTGGTCACACACTTTTCAATAAAACTAAGATTAATATAAAAATTCAAAACATCATCTATTTTAAAACATAAAAAAATTTTCAAAACATCATCTATTTTGAAACGGAGGGAGTATAATTAATTGAAAACTGTAGAATCTCTTATATATTATGCAAATATAAGAAATTAGAGTTTAAAATTTCAGAAGTCTGGCGTACTTGTTTTCTTATATATATATCTAATTATAATATACTATATAATTTTGTGGTGTATATATAAGTCATTGTACCATATAATTATGCAACTCTTTTAATTAATATAAATGACTTAAGAGAAAAGTAATATTAGTTTCATATTAATTTTTATTTCAGAGTTTAAAATTTATTTATTGTAAGTATTATTTTATGTTTTCAATGTATGTATGATAGTTTTTTCAGTTTTATTTTTATTGTTTTAACTCATCAATTTCAACTCATTAATTTATATAATTAAATAAAATAAAGAATTAATTAGAAGTAAAATAAATTTAATATTTTTTAATTTTTGTAACCAATTAAATATAAATGAAATGAAATAAGTAGTAGATCTATTTCCACAGTTAGTTAACATGTCGTTCAACAAACTATCAATATAGTAACCAATATAAAAAAAAAGATTTTATTCTAATATCATTTTAATTGTTAATTATATTCATCATTCTTATATATTATAACATTTATATGGTACAATAATTTACCACTTTTGTTTACAAATTAATTTTAAGAGTTAACGGACATGTGTGTACATAATACATTCTGGTAGACATAAAATTTTAACTTAATTTAGGTAACTATAAAAATTTAAACTCATTAGATAACCATTTTTTTGAGAATGCATTAGATAAAACTGTAAGGGGCAAATATTTTAGTAGTAGACAATGAAATCTTCTCGAGGAGGAGAATATTAGATTTTGGTTGTGTTTAATCGGAAAATAATAAGAAGAGAAATATCTACGAGGAATACGATTGGGAAGCCGAATCTGTGTGTGTCATCACATGGAAACATGGGAAATTATTTTTTTCCAAAAAAACATGGGAAATGAAATAATAAACTCCTCATACGTCAATGTTTTCAAAACTAGTTACGCAAAACAATTACCGCATCTATGTATATTTTAAATTTCGAAGCACAACTATAATATAATCTGATGTAATAAAAATTAAAGTCTGAACAAGAAAATACAATTGAATATCGATGATTTTTTGGTTATATTTGTGTTTTTTACTAAAAACATTCATAAACGGCAAGAAAGTTCATAAAATCATTCCCAAATCCATAATTTAAAATAATAAACAATATTAAATATTTTTTCTGTTTTAATTTAATTGTCGATATAAAATAAAATTTGTCTGGATAAATTTAAAAAGATAGAAACAGTAAAATGGAAAGAGTTATTATTTATTTAGATTTCAGTAATTTAATAAAATAATAAGATAGTTGTTTTAAAAGGTCTTATGTTAATATATGAATATGAATGTTATAATTTAATAAATATATAATCTAACACAAATATAACCAATGAAATAGATGAAGACCATAAGTGGACTAAATAAAATAAACTGACAAGAGGATATGACATAATGATCAAGTGCGACACTATCAGCCAAATTTTGGTCAAATCTTTTGGTGGGTATATATGTAATGCCAATCATTTCTAACATCTGAAAATTATTTGGTATGACATTAAACAATAATTTTAGTATATTTTAGTAAACTAAAATAAAACCCTTTCTTCCAATAAGTGCAATTATTGGCAGAGAATCTCGCAAAGAAAAAAGGCCGCTAAACATAAAACTATATACTACGAGAGAAAATGACAAATTATTGCTAAAGTGGAATTGCCAAAATATGTTTTTGCTTATTTATATATAAACGAATTCTTTCTATTTTTATTAATCGGATCCGATCGGTAGAGTCAGCTTATTAATCATGTGATTTAGTTAAAAAGATCACTGATTAGGGACTCAAATCCCATGTTACAGTTTTAAAATTAAGCCAAAAAGGCTACCTAATTTCATGCCGCCTCTGTATTGTATTATTACCCATTTCCTGTACATTTTATGAATAGTTGAATATTTATTGGTAACATGAAAATATTCCAACATTTATTTCTTCTTAACTATTCTCTTGGATTACTGCTTGTTTGACCAACGTATATGTTATTGAAGTAACTAAAAACCCAATAACATAATTATACGTTGACCTTGAGATTAGGGGCTGCTTGTTTTGGTTCATCGCATATCTCAATTAGAAACCAAAACTATGAAGATCATATCAGAGTATGTAATGACACATCCTACTTAAACGAATAATATTATATATAAATTATGATGTAAATCTAAGTCCAATTTTTTTACCGGCACTCAAATGTTACATTTTTCATAGTAGTCGATGTGAAATGTGTATGGAGCAAAAGAAAAGTGGTACAACATGAATTATTAAAATACAAATGAAAGAAAAGATGGAAAAGAGGATAGAGATTCAACTAACTCCATAACTGTAGTAACTGAAAGGTATGGAAATATAGTAAATGATTGGAGTCAAATGGTTCCCTCAAAAAGAAAAAAGAAAAGTGTGATAGTGAAAGATAGGAAGTCCATGTGAACACATGTTTCTCTGAATAAACCTCAGGTGTCTTCTTGACTTTTTTGGTGAACTCTTTTTTTTACTGGTCAACCCTTTTTAATATGATCTGCATTTTCTGACCAAAGTAGTTTGGTTTTATAATTCATATTTTGCGGGTACTAATTAATCTGGGTTTCAGTTGGAATCTCTTTTTTTTTTTTTCAGTTTCCAACTTGCTAATGTATTTTTAGTTTCAAAGATTTGAAAAGATCAATTAAGTTGTAGTTCAGTTTGGATCCGTTTTAACCAGAACAAAACTTAAATTTTTTATAATATGATCAGTATATAGAATTTAGTTTAAATACAGGGGGAATGGTTTGGTTAGGTTTTTAAGCGTCATACATTGTATCATAAATAATAAGCGGCACGTGGTAGATATATAACGAATACGATAAATGAGTAGTAGCTAATTATAGCAAAGACACCGTGTTCAAAACTTTGATTGACTTATAATTAAGTGCTTCGGAAAGCAGGTAAATGCTTAACTTAAACCATCTCCCAATATTCATGCAGATGTACATTGCANTGTAATTTAATCTCTTTTTTTTTTCTGATTCGGCTATACCATCTTACATTCTAAATTCTGTGTTTCGGAATAAATCAAGTCTTCCCAAGTAAGATTGAATATACGACCAATCAGTTAACAACCGATCGCTCTGCCACTGAATTACTAAGGAACAACATGAGATTACATCGAGCTCAAAAGCTGATTTTACATTTTTCAAAGTCCTTTTCGTGCATGCAGTTAGAGATTTCATCGGTTTCAAAAAGGGATGATGTTTGTGTTTATATTCATGAGCTCATGAAAGTATGTAATTGCTAGATTCCCCTCCCAATTCAATTAAACCGACCCGGTTTATTATATAATCTCGATTTCTTCGGATCAAAGAGAAATAAAGAAACAATTGGGCCAAAGTTGATTATATAATCTCGATTTCTACGGATCAAAGAGAAACAAGAAACAATTGGTCCAACTTTTTGGCCCAATGGGCTTTAAGTTTATGACAAAGGACGTTAAACACGACTCCGTCTACCTCCTCCCTCCCTCCGTCTCCAATGGCGGGTTTCAGTTCTCTAATACCTAAAACGTCTCTGAAACGCGCCGTTACTAGAGCAGCCGTTAACTTATCGGCGCCGTTATCGACTATTCCCGCCGCACGAAATCTCTTTCCCGGAGGAGGACGACGTAATGGTTAGTAGTAGTACACACTCTGTTTTTGAGTTTTCTATCATGATTCTTTTTAAAAATTCAATCTTGTATAAGTGGCCGTTTAGGTTTTGAATCTTAGTATATCTGCGTAATGACTTTAAATTGTTGTAGGTGAGCGAGCAAGTAATCTTCACAAAGCAATTCGTAATGCTGGGACGCTTACTCGTCCATTTCATTGTCTTCTCGGGGTAAAGTCTTCAGCTTTGCAAATGTTTTTTCCCGTCTTACTACATGTCTGTTGCTTATATGACAAAAGTGTAGAGAGAGACTTTTTTTAAGATTGTGTTTGTATACGTACATCTCACTGTGTTAAGACATGATGTTCCTCAGGCCAACCAAACAAACAAGGCCGCCTTTTTAAGGGTCCAGTCGATGAGCTATCAGTTTGTGGCTGATTCACATTCCCCTCGTAGACCTTCTCTGGAAACTGAGGTACAATAATAGTACATACTCAAGATCTGGCTGTGTTTTGTTGCCTTAGTCTTAGTATGAAGCTCAATCTATATATATGTAAGTTAGACCACTTGTGTACTAACTAACAAGTAATATCTACTCCTGAAATGTTTATTTTCTCATTCAGTGGCTTGTAGCTCTCGGTAGGATTCGTATCGTCAAATCACACAACTGATGTTTCTAATGATCAGAATACTTTCTCTGATCCATGTATTTTTTTTCTGTTAGCAATATGAGATGCATATTTTTTTCATCTTGATGTAGGATGATGTGCAAGATGTTGTGGATTCATCAAAGAAGGAAAACGCTGAGACCCCTAGGAAGCATCAAACTGGAGAGAACAACATACCCAAGAAGGATAGAATAAACTTTCTTGTGAACACTGTAAGCAGAAATTTGTTAAACTCTAAGCTAATGTTCCTTTCTGCCTTTCTAATAGTTCTGTCGATGATGAGAATTATCCATATTCTTGTTCAGCCTTGGTTAGTTGTTCTTATTGTCATAAGCTCTATTCATTGACTGTGCAGCTTCTTGATATAGAAGATAATAAAGAGGCGGTTTATGGAGCTCTGGATGCTTGGGTTGCTTGGGAACGCAATTTCCCCATTGCTTCCCTCAAAAGAGTCATAGCTATTCTTGAAAAAGAACATCAATGGCATCGTATGGTTCAGGTCTACATGCTCTCTCCCTTCTTTTCTCTTATCTTAGGAAACTCATGAACCGTGAATAATCAAAGACCAAACCTCTGTTTTAATGGCTTGTAGGTAATAAAGTGGATCCTTAGTAAGGGACAAGGGACCACGATGGGGACGTATGGACAGTTAATAAGAGCGTTAGATATGGATCGTAGAGCAGAAGAGGCACATGCTATCTGGCGAAAGAAAATCGGGCATGATCTTCATTCTGTGCCTTGGCAGCTATGCGTACAAATGACCCGCATTTACTTCCGGAACAACATGCTACAAGAACTTGTTAAGGTATGTCTTTTAGATGATTTGCAGTTTTGGCTTGGTTTAATCCCTTCCTTTGTCGTCCCCTCACCGTTGCTGATATCAAACTTGTGTCTGTTTTAATGAAGTTGTTTAGGGATCTGGAGAGGTATGACCGTAAGCCTCCGGATAAACATATTGTGCAGATAGTGGCGGATGCTTACGAGCTTTTAGGAATGGTCGAGGAGAAGGAAAGGGTTTTGGAGAAGTATAGCAGTCTTTTTCTCGGTGCAGCATCTGATGAACAATCGAGAAGATCTTCAAGGAAGAAGAAGAAACCAGGTCAGTGTTGATTAACCATTTGAAGCCATGCGTACTCTAATAAAAACATTTAGATTCTTGGAGAAAACCTCACGATTTTAAATTATAATTTCAGCAGTGATGAATCATGAAGCAAAAGCAGAAGACGCAGTAGATGCATCAAAAGCTGAGTTAGACCAAGAATCAGAAGGCTGTCACTGAGAACCGTCCTGAACATGGAGTGTAAGTTGTTTACTCTTCCGACTTTGTTTGGTTATTTTGTACGATGAAATTCCATGTAAGATTAGATGTGGTTTTCAACTTTGATTTGAAAAGTGTAAAGTGAAAACAGAAAACACACAAATCCATATATCAAAAGAACACAAGGTTCATACTATTACATAACTTGAAGTAAAAAACCACATATCATATAATTTATTATGTAAATTAACATTACATAAAACACAAGACAACTCTAAACGGGCATGTGCGTTCCAACACCGGCCTTGTGCTCGCCGGCATGAGTGCCTGGTACATGATGACCTTGACCTGTAGCGTAGTCAGTGTCTCTATATCCAGGACCATACTTGCTGCTGAATGTACCGGCATGGATCAACAAGAGGTAGAGTAATTGTGTGAACGTCAAGATTATAATGAAGGCTTCAATCATCCTCAGTCTCCATCCCCTCCATCCTCCTATGTTTATCTGCTTGCATGCCAACCTTGTTCCCAAAAAAGAACAATACATTATAAACTTGAATGCAGTTTATAATTTCTATTATATGAACCATTCAAATATAAAAAATAAATAATTGAAAAAACTTGTTCATATATATTTATAGTATTGACCTTTGTAAATATGTGGGAAAATGTCCATGAACTAGATTTGATAATAAAACTTCTGGTAAGAATATAAAAACAATATATGATATAATTACCCCATGGCAAGAGCGGTAACAGCCCATGCAACGATAGAAGCAGACCCTGCGGCTGCAAGACTATCGTTCCTCCAGAACCTAATATGGTTACCTCCGGCCAGCTTCGAGGCTATCCCTATAACGGCTGCTAGGATGGAGAAAGTCAGGAAGAATGGCGTTGCTCCGTTGCCTCCAAAACCTAATTAATTTTTTTTGATAGAAGATTCATATATTAGTAACAACCTAATGATCAAATGTATAAATAGAGAGATATATTTTTCAAAAAAAAAAAAAAATAGAGAGATATGGAGAATAGTTTTACTTGGGTGGTTAGTTTGGCCGTTGATGTATTTATTGATACACCAACTTGCGAAACCAAGTACGATGAGGTACATAACCAGATTCAAGAACAGTAATGGTGCTGCTATGTTTCTTCCCACCGTTGCCATTCTTTTGAATCTCTACAAGCTCTCTTTATTTTACTTCTTTGTCACTCTTATCTAAATCCAACAAAGCTTTACTTGTTCGGTGATTGAGCGATTGCAACGAGAATATGTGACATACTTTTATATACACACAGCTTAGACGGTTTGGTGGCAAGGAACACGTGTCATGCACAGAGGACCTTCAGTGTTCAGCTGGTTACAGGTGGTGGAGCACGTGTCGTGAGGTTGTTCCAAAGTGTTGGATATAGGCCAGTGTTGTCATTGAGCTCGAATCTTCAAGTGCTTTCTTTATATTATCTCCTTATGTTTTGATCATATTAAATGTTGGAGGCTACCATATATTGGTGGTAAGTATAATTTGTCAGCAATTATTTATGATAGAGGAAAAGTAACCGACTATATATCTACAACGTGGCTTCTTATTCTTTGTTAAGTTTCTAAAGAAGGAAAGTAACTTGCAATCAAAGTTATATTAGTTAGTATACTGGCCACAATGGTTCATAATTCATAAACTGGAGATGCATATTAGGCAAGCATGGCCAATCCTGAGATCTAAGAGAGCATACGCGATTATTAAAAAATTTAATTAAAGCTTTTTTACCAATTTAAAGATCTAAAATGTTATTGTTTTTGCATATGTCCATATAATTTTTTTAAAAAATTATTAGAGGCTCAAGACTAATATTTCATTCGGTTTTGCACAGAACTGACCCTATAGATAACCTTAGCATCATCCGACATTACATATTAAGGTTATTGGATCAACCACAGGTGTGTTCATATAACATTAACTGATTATTGTTTGGTGTAAATAAGTTTGTGAGAGTTCAATGTCGGAAACATTACAACATTTCAGATCCTTTCCTTTATACTTCTTTCAAACATTTTCTGTATGACACTAACATGAATATCTTTTGAGACTTGTAATGTTAAACAGTTTTCTATAGCCATGATACTCTTGAGGACCAACGGTCTTTTTATGATGTTTTGGATGATGAAAGACCACCGGTTTTCTCAAGATCACGTTTACTTGCTCGTTCCATTTTCCGCTTTCGCCATTCTTCCAATGCTATATAGAACATTTGTGTAACAGATCAAAACTCCATATAGCATAAACGAAAAGATAGTATTTGTGGTTGTTACCATTGTTATACCTTTCAAGCTGGAGAAATTCTTGAGGCGTTTAGAAAGATCAACGGCTGTGTTCTGTTTCACATCTTTCTCCTGCTCTGTTTCTTGTCCCCCAGTTCCCTCCTGTTCGATTTCTCTGACCTATCATTTCAAAGAGCACAGGCGCAGAATCTTTTCACATTGCTACTAACTAAAGTCTTTGGCTTTGAAATGCTACAAAATGTGGACCAATGTAGTATAATGTTGTAAGCTTACTTTTTTGATGAGATCTAGAGGTTGCATAGCGAGCCTAGTCTCTTCAGCCCCCTTGATGTACCGAAGCTGAGCTGCATTTATCAAAAGGGTATGGAGGAGGAACTGAAAGATGAGAAGGTTGCGGACAGTGAGAGCAATTGTGGCGTTCTTGAAGGAAAATCTCATCATACGCCATTGATGATGATTATTATTATGATCCATTCTTTAGTATTGATTTCACCAAAACCATGAATCTTCTNCATATAACATTAACTGATTATTGTTTGGTGTAAATAAGTTTGTGAGAGTTCAATGTCGGAAACATTACAACATTTCAGATCCTTTCCTTTATACTTCTTTCAAACATTTTCTGTATGACACTAACATGAATATCTTTTGAGACTTGTAATGTTAAACAGTTTTCTATAGCCATGATACTCTTGAGGACCAACGGTCTTTTTATGATGTTTTGGATGATGAAAGACCACCGGTTTTCTCAAGATCACGTTTACTTGCTCGTTCCATTTTCCGCTTTCGCCATTCTTCCAATGCTATATAGAACATTTGTGTAACAGATCAAAACTCCATATAGCATAAACGAAAAGATAGTATTTGTGGTTGTTACCATTGTTATACCTTTCAAGCTGGAGAAATTCTTGAGGCGTTTAGAAAGATCAACGGCTGTGTTCTGTTTCACATCTTTCTCCTGCTCTGTTTCTTGTCCCCCAGTTCCCTCCTGTTCGATTTCTCTGACCTATCATTTCAAAGAGCACAGGCGCAGAATCTTTTCACATTGCTACTAACTAAAGTCTTTGGCTTTGAAATGCTACAAAATGTGGACCAATGTAGTATAATGTTGTAAGCTTACTTTTTTGATGAGATCTAGAGGTTGCATAGCGAGCCTAGTCTCTTCAGCCCCCTTGATGTACCGAAGCTGAGCTGCATTTATCAAAAGGGTATGGAGGAGGAACTGAAAGATGAGAAGGTTGCGGACAGTGAGAGCAATTGTGGCGTTCTTGAAGGAAAATCTCATCATACGCCATTGATGATGATTATTATTATGATCCATTCTTTAGTATTGATTTCACCAAAACCATGAATCTTCTACTTCTTCTACAGACTTAAAACGGTTCTGTTTTTGACTTTACTGTCTTTCTCATGTCCTTTTAAATCTTTAGTTTAACTCTTTATTTTCTTATGTAACGATTTATTTATTTGACATGGTGCATCGCATTAGCATTTAAATATTTTGATTAGGTGAAACATGATTCCAAATTCAACTACAATTATGCTTTGAATATTACTATTAGCTATCATATTAAAAATTGTTATAAATCATATTTGAACATTTTTGTTGGTCATTGTGGTCTTCTTCATAAACATTTTACTCTGTTTTTTCAAAACGTTTTGACTTCAGTCGACGGAAACACACCAAAAGACAGTAAAAACATGGAACCATATTTTAAGGAAAGTGAGTTTCATTCCTCAAGAATCAAGAACAGCCACCACAAGAAAACAAAAATCATATCACATTTAGATAGCTTCAACTATTTACATTATGAGAGCAAGAAAATACATATCAAAACCATTCTCTCTGACACGAACAGGATTAATATATCAAAATCTAAGCTTCAACTTTTATGTATACTTATTGAGCAACTTGCCAAACCAAAAAAAAACATGTCAATGCTAGCTTTTGAAGAGAAGCTAAACAGGGCTGTTTCTCTGTCTCTCTACTTCTGTTCTTGATGTCTTGGAGCTGCATTAACAATGTTTCAATGTTTTTTTTTTTAATTAGTCAAGAAGAGAAATCAAGAAACCAGAAGATAATCTTTAAAACATACCAAGTCCACTAGCTTCTGAGGTTCCCATGATCCTAAGCCTTTTCACCGAAGTGATAAACATTCTAATAACAAAAAAAGTGTGAAATAACTTTAGATATTAATAGAGAGTAAAATGGGTTCTAAACTTCTAATACCAAGCCAATTTTCGATTCTTACCTCCATGGAACATCACCCACAAGCATCCAATCTCCTTCTTTATCCTCGTAAGTGAGTACAAACTCTGATGATCCATCTAAAAGTCTCAAAGGTTTCACCTTTTCCATTGAAGTAGTATCTGAGGATCATGTCAAAGTATAAAATGTCAATCCCAACTCCATTGTCAAAAAGTATAAAGCTTTACTGACCTGTCCTTCCGAAGAACATTTCCTCAAGCGTCTGAACCAAGTTTTCATAAGAAGAATGAGCTCTCACATCCACTTTTCTTCCTATACCAACTCCATCCTTATTCGCTTTCACAAAGCCTGAACCCTTCACTGAAACATCTTTAGGCTCATCTTCCTTCATAACTTTCTTCTTCCCCTCTCCTTGTTCACCTTTCACAGCTTGTTTGTTAGCCAAACTGTTCATCCTGTGTGACCTCACTGGTGGCCATCCCACAACCTGACTGCTAACAACAAAACCAACAAAGTTCACTCCTTTACATCATGCAACATCGAAATAAACATAAAGTTGTGAGCTTTATTGATTAAAAAGGAAGAACCTTGAACGAGGAGGAGATGCTCCATGGTGAGAGGAGGAAGAGTCAGCAGCAGCTCGTTTAGACCCAACGGAAGGAAAATCTTTAGCTGTTAGAATCCTCCCACGCTCTCTCCACGCGCCGCTGCCGAGGCTGAGTCCTAGTCCCAGCTCCAGCTCACTCTCAGCCGGAAGAAGATTAGTCTTCCCCAGCTCAAACTCTGACCCACCACGCATTGTCAATCAAGGAATTCGAAAGGGAGAGACTTTTCAAAAGAGCCGTCCAAGAGAAGAGGCTTTGAGGACACACACTTGATATGGAGACAAAAGCAGAGAGAGTGTGGGTATATAGGGTTTCTTCAGTCTTATTTGAGAGAGAGAGAGAGACAAGAGATGATGAAAGCAGAGTATAGGAGAGAAGTGGGACCCCATCTGTCTTGTAACCACAATGCTAATTTTCTAACCAAAGTCTTGTCTGTCTTTTTTTTTTTTTTTTT
>QGKV02002055.1:27377557-27407576 GCA_003260655.2 Brassica cretica
TTTTTTTTTTTTTTTTTTAACCGGGGTATCTCATCATGTAAAACTTTACAGTTCTACAATAGATAAAAGAGAAAACTTAGAACAAAACTTAGGTTCACCCTATGGTGAATCTTTAAATTCACCTCTTTACCAATCAAAATAATACATAGACTAATAATAAATTACATTATTTAAAATAATTGAAAAAAATAATGACGTTCATTTTAATGACGCTAACGCCACTAACTAAACCATAAATCTTAAATTTTAAACCCTAAAGTTTAAATCTAAACCCTAAACCCTAAATTCTAAACGCAAACCCTATATCTTAAACCCAAACCCTAGACCTTAAACTCAAACCTTAGACCTTAAACTCAAACCCTAGATCCTAAACTCAAACCTAGACTCTAAACCCAAATCTTAAACCCTAAAGAAATAACATCAACGTTAACCCAAACCTTTAGGATATAAGATTTGAGTTCAGGATTTACGATTTGAGTTTAGAGTGTAGAAATTAGGTTTGGATATATGGTTTGAGTTTATACTCTATGATTTGGGTTTACGATATAGGGTTTGGGTTTAGGGTTTACGGTTTGGGTTTAGGGTTTAGGATTTGGATTTAGTATATAGGGTTTGGGTTTAGGGTTTACGGTTTGGGTTTAGGGTTTAGTTAGTGGTGTTAGGATCATTAAAATTGAAGTTATTATTTTTTTTTAATTATTTCAGATTTTTTAAAATAAAATTAATCTATTTTATTATTAATATATGTGGCATTTTGATTAGTAATAAAATGATAGGTGAATTTAATTGTTCGAAAACTTAACTAAGCTTATGGAGTGATGAATGGGTTAATTAGAAAGAAAGTAAACTTGAGAGAGAAATTTGTAAACAAAAAATAATACTTTTAAGTGGTGGTTGGTACTTTGCCGTTTTCCCGGGAAAATCTTATCCTCATGTCTTGACTGAGAGTCATTTAAACTGTCTTCGTTCAGTCGTTGTATCAGGATCAATGTCCACAAATAACACGATTCGCTCCACCATTTAGTCTAAAGGATTGAACTGAATCTAAGTTGAAGACTTTGAACGTACGGGTTTTAGAGAGCAAAGATGATCAAGAGCGAGCCATCTCTCTCAAACCCGAAGATCCGGCTACTGGAATCGAGGAGGGAACTGTTGGTGATTCGGTTGACGCCGGCTTCAGATTTGCCAAGCACAACACCTATATCTTGTCGATCAAGGAAGAGGACAGTCAAACTGAGCGGGGAGATGAAGATAGTTTTGATAATGAACAACCACCAAGTCCTCCTATGCATTTATCTGCAGGGCTTGAGATTGATAAGTTCGATTTATATGGTAAAGAAATCAACTTCGATTTACCGAGTTTCGATGATGAGAGTTGTGGTGATTACTACAAGAGAATGCTCGATGAGTATCCATCACATCCTTTGCTTCTCAAAAACTATGCCAGTTTCTTGGAGGTATCTTGATTCATTCCAACCACAATGACTCTGTTTTGAAGTAGTTTCTATTAGTGGCAAGTTTTTGTAATCCTAAAAACAGCAAAGGGGAGATCTTAAGGGAGCAGAAGAGTATTATCATAAGTGTACTGAAGGTTATCATAAGTGTACTGAAGTTGAGCCTAGTGATGGAGTAGCTTTAGCAAACTACGGTAGATTAGTGATGCTACTTTGAACGTGCAGTTCAAGCATCTCTATATCCTCCATGTATTAATAGAAAAACATTTAAAAAATTGTAACCTTAAGTTTGTAACAATTACAAAAAAATCTTGATGAATTGTCACTTAATTAAGATGTCAATTTACCTTACGTGATAATTTTACAATCAATTTAAAAAAGGTTGGTCCAAAATCGAGTATGGATTCTCTAGGGACATTGTATAAATAAACTGTACTTATAAGAACCGTATATAATAACACGAGCATAAGAAGATTGTATACTAGATATGGTTTATGTTTAATTAACTAAACACGAGCAGATCAAGATTGTATACTCAATATGGATTATTATTATTGTTATCTAAACTATACTTAGAAGAACCGTATGTTCCTCCATTTGTTTAGATTTCTGAAGATTACAAGAAAAAATTTCAAAATAGATTTTTTGTGTAAAGGACAATCATATGTTAAGAACTATATAGGATTGTATATGATCACGTTGTGAGAAGTTTGTTTGTGTAACACGGACATTGTGGCAATATTGTTTATTGCATAAAGTTTGTTTATTGCATAATGTTTGTTTATTGCATATGTTTAGACTTAATTCTTTACTAAAGTTGCAACAAAACCAGCAGAAGCCATAATATATAGCGGATAAACTTCTGTATATTTTGTTTTCGAAAACAGAAGAAGGTGGCCCGGTTTGTGTATCGTTGATGTGGAAATTATTTTTTAATTGAACCGAACGAAATCGAAAGAAAAATATCGTCGGTATAAGATAAATTGACAAAATGTTATAAAAGATAAATATACTTTAAGTTTGTTTGGAATGTCATAGTCATAAAATGTCATAAGAAACAGTTGTTTCTATGGGATGACGTATCCTATGCTCAGTGTAGTAAGCACCACGAGAACGACTCAACACGCTGGACTGAGAATGAAGTAGACAAGGTATGCAGAGCAGTCAGTCCTCCAACAAGGGTGACTGTGTCAGCATATGGACGCAGAATATCGGTCGCAAAGCCTGGAGCCAACATGCAGAATATCCAGTACGAAATTGCCATTCGTAGTTACGGTTGTAATTACGGTTTAATGTAGGCATAAGCGGCTTAATTTGAAGAAATCCGTTTAACCATTATCACCTTCAGTCTTGTTGTACTCTGCGAGAATGATTATGTATGTTCCTAGTAACACAAAAAGAGCGACGATTTTCTTATTGACGTTTGATAATTTTATTATTTTTTTGAGATTTCACACTTCAACCTCATCCATCCTTATAATTTCATTATTTTACAGTTTTTTTGTTTTTTCCTTATTTTTTCCAAATATTTTCTTAGTTAATATTATATTTACATTTTGTTATATTAGTTTATAAATTTACAGTTATATTTAGATCATCTCCCAAAACTCTGGAACGACAACTATGATCAATTGATTCTTAGTAATATTTGAAAATAGGACATCACGTTGGAGTCCACAAAGTCGCAAGACGTAATTTCGTCTCATGAGCAGCTCCATGGTATGTCTTATTTTATTTTTAGTTTTCTAATTCTTTTCTTTAATAATTCATTCCCTGTAACATGATTATGATGTACTATGAAGTTCATGTAATCGATGATAATTTTTTTGTAAAAAAAAATTGATGATAATTTTTTTGTAAAAAAAAATTGATGATAATTTTCTACCTTTGAGTCTATTTTAAGCCCTTGAATGCATGGTTTCTCATCTTTGTGTGTTTTACGTATATAAAATTACTTTGTTTCTATAATATTGATAATAAGTTCCTTTATTGTGTTAATCAGGTATAAAAAGTTCTACATCTTACTAAGTTCAAAAAAAAGTTCTACATCTTACTTTTTCTTAGATGATTAAAAAGCATTTTATTCTGAAAACACGAGTTTACCAGGTTACATAATCAAAATGGAGTTCCATTGTTCTTTTAAAATATTAAATTATAAATAGAATACATTACAAGGCACAACTAAATAATCAAACTTCATGTCTCGGTTCGATTTGGTTTGTTGGGAGTACATGGACTGTCTAACCATAAACCTTACCCAACAATGCAAAGCAAGCTTGGGTATTTTCAGAAATGACAGAATAAACCTAATCTCCCACCGATGTAATTAATCTCTTATGAAAACGTTTATTACGGATATATAGCGACCAAATCAAGATGAATGAAAACGTTTATTACGGATATAGATATTACATATTTTATCCATATTCCATAGTTAGCGGCTTCAATATTTGAAACCACCCAATTTCTATAATTACAGTAATTAAATTTATGAAATCGTGGAGTATATTATTGATATATCCATAGTTGGACGCTTCAATATTTTGAAACAATCAGATTTCCATAAATAAGGAAATTAAATTTGGAAAATCTTGGAGTATTTTATCTATGTTTCCATACTTGGAGGTTTCATATTCTTTATGCATAATTAAAAATTCTATAAGATATGGAATGCTACAAAGTCTTGCACGATCCTTTCTAAAAAATCAATAATTAATATCATCATTTCCGTAAATACGTTGGTATTAGTTATTCAAAGGATATTGAATCCGTAATTAATCTCTCATTTAATTCCCATATCTCTCTTTTGCTATATAATAAGATGACTTTTTCCTATCTTCCTCACACTTAAACGGCCTCCTAAATTTCTATTAAAAGTTATTTTCAATCGTTTGAGATGGCTACTGGTAACATGACTCTCGAGAAGATCAAAGCTGATGTGACAATGAATGCCAATGTTGGCAAAAGAGCTTACGTCACTTTCCTCGCTGGCAACAAAGACTACTGGATGGGTGTGGTCGGTCTAGCCAAAGGACTTCGTAAGGTGAAGTCAGCTTATCCTCTTATGGTGGCCTGTCTCCCGGATGTGCCTGAGGAACACCGTCAAATTTTGGTGGCTCAGGGATGCATAGTCCGTGAGATTGAACCGGTCGTTCCTCCAGAGAACAAAATCGGTTATTCCATGGCTTATTTTGTTCTCAACTATTCCAAACTTCGTATTTGGGAGGTAAGAAAAATAATATATGAACATATCATTTTTTGTCTTTATTTACATGTTGAAACATAACTAGCATATCTAACAACGTACTTATGAACACATATAATGCAGTTTGTGGAGTATGAGAAGGTGATGTATTTGGATGGAGATATTCAAGTGTTTGGTAACATCGATCATCTTTTCGACACTCCTTCCGGTTACTTGTACGCGGTTAAAGATTGCTTTTGCGAAATATCATGGTGCAATACTACTCAGTACAAGATCGGTTACTGCCAACAATCACCTGAAAAGGTGACATGGCCGGTGGAAACTCTCGGTTCTCCGCCGCCTACCTATTTCAACGCTGGTATGTTATTGTTTGAGCCAAATCTTGTCGTGTACGAGGATCTCCTTCGTGTTGTTCAGATCACTACTCCAACGTATTTTGCTGAACAGGTTTGGTTTTATCTTCTTCTTTTTTCATTATTTGATTTGAGGTTTCATTATTTTATGTTAATATTATTGTTTATCTTTTGTAGGATTTTCTGAATATGTATTTCAGAGACACCTACAAGCCAATTCCTTCCACCTACAACCTTGTATTGGCTATGTTATGGCGTCACCCGGAACATGTTGACCTTAACCAAATCCGTGTGGTCCATTACTGTGCAAATGTACGTTTTAATTTGTTTTAATTCCATAATCTTTTTTCTTGTCTTATTTTTAGATATATAAAATGCTCATGTCTGAATCAATTTCATAGGGCTCAAAGCCATGGAAATATGATGAAACCGAAGAACACATGGAGCGTGAAGACATAAAAATGCTGGTGAAGAAATGGTGGGATATTTATGAAGATCCAAGTTTGGACTACAAGAACTTTATGGAAACTGAGTCTAAGTTGAATCCGATCACTACTGCAGTCTTAGCTACCAAGGAGTCTGATGATGGTGATGTTCTCACGAGCCTTGCCCCCTCAGCAGCATAGCCAATCTTTTAGCCCAAGCTATACTATGCAACCTTTTTTTTTTG
The DNA here is from genome assembly GCA_003260655.2 of Brassica cretica. Classification (NCBI taxonomy): domain Eukaryota; kingdom Viridiplantae; phylum Streptophyta; class Magnoliopsida; order Brassicales; family Brassicaceae; genus Brassica; species Brassica cretica. The sequence goes on from QGKV02002055.1 coordinate 27,383,240, forward strand.
TTTTCTGTTTTTGGTTTTAAGAAAGGTTTAGCTATATATATAATTTATCATAATTATATATAGCGACTTCGTTTGAGCTTTATGTTTGTGAGATTAGAGGTGGTTGGTCTTGTGTTTTGGTTTGCCTTTTGTGTCAATGCCGACCTTGATCAACCATGCATGCCTTTGTATCTCTTTTGCTTTATCATTAATCAATAATAAAAACTTTCTTTTGGCTTTCATTCTCTATTACTATTCGTTCATTCTTTTGCAAAACAATTTAATTTATATTTGTTCGAAAAGCTAAGATGATTTTTAGTATAGTTATGAATATTATCAGTCTCTAGCCTCTTCAAGTCCACTGTTGTCAATTGCGTTGGTTATTTCTAGGACTGGTTCTTCTTTTATAACCAAGTTTCCTTTCATTGAGTTTTCAGCTGGACAAATCAATTTAGTACGGCAACTCTTTCTTCTGCTACTTAATTTGTTGCATCTTTATGCTTTTGGGCATTATTAGACGTGTGCAAGTGTATACACCTTGTGTAGGTTTCAAGTTGATTGCCCAATAATGAAGGTGAGTTTTAGCCTTATTGTCTGGGTATCTGACATGCTGATGAGGGGTAGTTTGCACAACGATGATGGCAGCAAAACTGACCGTGGAGTTTGTAGGGAAGTGATCTAGCAATAACTTTTTATGTGTTGATGGCTGAATAACCAACACCAACTAGAATGCCTATGAGGTTTACAAGCATCAACATCATCCGCAGCTCCTTGGGTTGCACGTAAGAAACAAAACAAGAAAAGGACTGTTTCCTTTTTAGGTTTTAGTAATTAAGTAGGAAGAGCATCATTAGTCCTGGTTTCTGAATTATGAGTTTCTGAACATTATTTTATTATCTTAAAAATAACTTAATTATGTAATAATTTAAAATTATTTTAAAACTGGCTCTTCCACTTACGGAAGAACACATGACAGTTAGTTTCTCAAGTTTTAATTGAAAGTACTAGAGACTATGGTAGATACTACCATTGCTCATGCTCTAATACCTCAAATCAAGATGTAACTGTAAACAAGACTCCAAATGTCTAAATAACCAAAAATATTTAAATGTCGAACATTACGCCATAATGTCAAAACACGTTCTACCAAAATCCTCAAATTTGTTTTTGATATAATTATAACTCAAACAAGATTCAGAATGATAATCAAACGCCAGCAAAAGACTTCTTGCTCTGATCATTAGACAATGGCATTGGCAGCACTAGCAATCCTCGGCCAGAGATCAGCGCACTCTTTACCAATAGGACCAGTGATCGCGGAACCCTTCATTTCTCCCTTGGGGTTGACGATGACTCCAGCATTATCTGTCCAATGAACAAACAAGCCAACAAATTAGTACTCTCTCTCTGTTACTGAAAATAAGATTTTCTTGAGTATGGACGCTTATTAAGAATTTAATAAATGTTTATAATTTAATTTATTTTTTACTTTATTATACACTTTCCAATAACTTTCCACCAATGAAATTTAATCAATTCAAATATTCTCAATTAATGTTCCCCGAAAGTATAAAAAAGTAACTTAACAATATAGAAAATCTATATTTGTGGAACAAGAAAAAAAACTAAAACATATTATTTTCGGGAAGGGAGGTATTATTTATTTACATACACAGACAGCTACAAAGAAACCAAAAAAAAAATCAAGTTTTAGATATGTAGAGTCCATATGGAGCAGAAGCAAGCGTTCAAGCAAATAAAGCATCTGTAACGAAGGACACAAATTAAATTTCCCAGACTTGTAACCGTATCAACACCCTCTATACGTGTCGGTGGATACTTGACTTAAGCCTGAGACACAATGTCATAAAATATCACTAATAAATTTGCCTAAAGAAAATGAATTTCGAGTTCAAATGGAGCAGATACAAGCATTTAAAGCATCATAGCATCTGTAACGATGGAACACATTTTAAAGTTTACCAGAACTGTTTTGCATAATACACCCTCTAAAATGTGTCGGTGAATATGACACCAGTTTGGAAAAATCAATCAACGTCACTTGAAGACATTTACAAAACAAAACTAGCTATCAATAAGACAGAACACTTTAAGTCACTAACTCAAGCAAATCAAAGTATATATTATTATTACCTTCGAAGTACATGAAGACACCATCCTTTCGGCGCCACGGCTTCCTCTGCCTAACGATGACAGCTGGCAGAACCTTCTTACGGAGATCAGGCTTTCCCTTCTTGACGGTGGCCATCACCATGTCTCCGACGCAAGCAGAAGGTAATCGGTTAAGACGACCTTTGATTCCTTTCACCGAAATTATGTAAAGGTTCTTGGCACCGGTGTTGTCGGCGCAGTTCACCGTCGCCGCCACGGGGAGACCAAGGGACATCCTGAACTTGTTACCAGACGTTCCTCCACGTCCTGATCAAATCGGCAAAAAAATCAATTAAAGCAATGTATAAGCAGTGAAATATCTAATTCGAGGAAGAGGAAGATGAGAACGAACCTCGCTTCGACATTGTTGACGGCTTGAGCAGAGTGACGCGTACTGCCTAGGGTTTTTCACTGAGCTCAGCTTAAATGGAAGAAGACGATCACTTGTGTGTGTTTAAAGCCCAGCTCTTTATAATATATTTAAGGCCCATTAAAGCCCAGGAGGGGTTTTTTTATTCTCAGTCCCACATCGGGAAAGAGGGAGTGATTATCAGTAGAAGTTGTATTATAAATAACGGTCTGGTTGGTTCGTTTGAAGATCACGCAGCCATGTGGTGAGCACAAAGCGAACTATTCTTTCGCCTTTTACTAAAGAATACCGTGTGCTCTCCATGCTTAAGTGGCATACGCCTATTTTTGGAGGGTTTCCACTCAACAGTGGAACCCATCAATACCAGTCAAAGTGTTTACGGTTATTGGCTATGTTCTTTGGCTTGTAGTGTTCATCATCTCTATAGATCATAGTGGTAAAAGCTCTTGCATCTGCACCATTATGTAGTTGGGAAACTATGTATTTATATGAAAAATGAGAACACTTGTTTATACTTCTTGATTCTTTTTTTTTTTTGATAAAGCATACTTCTTGATTCTTCCTTCTTCATGTTCTATTATGTGCTCAAGCTTTTCAAGATCATGAGATTCTTTCTCAAAGTGAAGAGGTCTTGTGTTTTCTCTACTCAAAACTGGAAGAGGAAACTGCTTCAGACAACATTGATACTGAGTAACGACCAAAATCTTATCTTATATTTTCCTGACACATCAACAAGTCAACAACAGCAAGGTGAAAAGGTATGTTGAGAAACAAGCATCTAACTAAAATGCAGTTGATGTTTTATGCTGGATTCTGTTGTTAGCAAAGCCATGTTATATGAAAAAAAAAATACATTAAAAAAGAGTTGGCTTTGATAAAAGTTACTTGGAATAGGAGATATGCTAATTATAGTTAATATCATGAGTACCTCTCCTAACTTTTCTCACATCCTCTCTTCTTCCTTGAGACAGAGAAACATGCTGTCGTTTAGCTTTTTCCAAGTTGTCTCCACCTCTTCATTTTCTCTCTGTCTCTCATTTCGTTCCCCTTATTAAAAACCAAGAACTCCGTCTCTCTCCTCACTTTCTCTTGATTTTGATAGACCTGAATCCCTCTGATCTTCTCTTTTTGCCTCCCTGCTTCCCCTCCGCGATGGTTCATCATTCCCGGAGGGAGTCCTTTTCCGACATGGCTAACTCTGTCGTTTGTCCCGACACTGATCTTCTCTGGCCGTTCGGGAAGCTTGATGGGCTTGATCGGGATGAGATTCGCGAGACCGCGTACGAGATCTTTTTCGCTGCGTGTAGATCGTCACCAGGGTTTGGAGGAAGAACTGCTCTCACGTTCTACTCCAAGCACAATGGTGGTGACAATCAAGGAGAAGGAGCAGGAGGAGGAGGATCCGGGTCTGGATTCGGATCTTTAGGGAGGAAAGAAGTGGTGACGACACCAACAAGCCGTGTTAAAAGAGCCTTAGGGTTGAAAATGCTTAAAAGATCTCCCTCTAGGCGAATGTCTACGACGATAGGAACAGCCTTGGGAGCCAAGTCAGCTCCTTCCTCTCCTGGTAATGGAAGCGTAGGAGGTGGTGGTGGTGGTTCTTCCTTACACATTAGCCAAGGCGCTGGGTTCTTGACCGTCCCGCCTTCTCGTCCTAGACGACCGTTAACCTCTGCGGAAATCATGAGGCAACAAATGAGGGTAACGGAACAGGGTGACACTAGGCTCAGGAAAACCCTAACGAGGACGCTTGTTGGCCAAGTAAGTTCCTCTGTTATCGTTAAAACGAAAAAAAACTCTGTTTCTTGATTAATTCAACAAACTAAATGTGTTTTTTTTTATAGACTGGTAGGGGAGCAGAGACGATAATCCTACCATTAGAGCTTCTCCGCCACGTGAAAACATCGGAGTTTGGTGATGCACATGAGTATCAGATTTGGCAAAGAAGACAACTTAAAGTCCTTGAAGCTGGTCTTCTCCTTCACCCATCAATCCCTCTTGATAAGACCAACAACTTCGCTATGCGTCTCCGTGAAATCATTCGCCAGAGCGAGACAAAACCCATAGACACAGGAAAGTCCTCAGAGACAATGTCCACACTTTGTAACGCTGTGGTTTCATTAGCCTGTCGCAACGCCAACCAGGACGTGTGCCATTGGTCTGATGGATACCCTCTTAACGTTCATCTTTACGTAGCGCTTTTGCAGTCTATTTTTGATATTCGTGATGAGACGTTGGTTCTTGACGAGATAGATGAGCTCTTGGAACTAATGAAGAAAACATGGTCGATGCTGGGAATCACACGGCCTGTGCACAACTTGTGTTTCACTTGGGTTCTGTTTCATCAATACATTGTGACCTCTCAGATGGAGCCGGACTTGCTTGGTGCCTCTCATGCTATGTTGGCTGAAGTTGCCAATGACGCCAAGAAGTCTGATCGTGAGGCTCTATACGTGAAGCTTTTGACCTCAACATTGGCTTCCATGCAAGGATGGACCGAGAAAAGGTATTTTACATTCAACTTATAATGGACTTGACCAGACAAGAACTAATCAGACTCTGAATGTTTGATTTATGATTTATTACAAATCTGATTTATGCTACTCAAATCAGTTTAAACCGTTCTAAATTGGTTAAATCATTTTATAATCCAAATTAGTTTAAATCTGTTAAATTAAGTAATAGTGTTGGTGTAAAATACACCATTTTTTCTAACTTCTAGCTTATTTATATTTTTAATTTTTAAAATTCATTAAAATAAATTTATAATTAAACCAAAATATCTAATATATTGATTAACGCTAACGCCTAGACCCTGATAATTTGCAAATTCGTTAATCTTCTACAAAACCTAATGATTTTTTGAACATTTTTGATTATAGGTTGTTGAGCTATCATGACTATTTTCAAAGAGGGAACGTTGGATTGATAGAGAATCTTTTGCCATTAGCTTTGTCTTCGTCTAAGATTGTAGGGGAAGACGTGACAATCTCTCAAGGGAGTAGTCAAGAGAAAGGTGATGTGAAGTTGGTGGATTCTTCAGGGGATCGTGTTGATTACTATATAAGAGCATCTATTAAAAACTCTTTCTCAAAGGTAACTTGTACAACAAGTCACTTGTGTTTTTTTTTTCTCATATGGTTTCTTGAGATCATATTCGTTTTCAGGTGATAGAGAATATGAAGACCAAAACTGCAGTAACAGAGGAAGGTGAAGAAGCGGCAAAGATGTTACTTGAGCTAGCTAAAGAGACAGAGGAGCTAGCTTTGCGTGAGCGAGAGTGTTTTAGCCCTATACTTAAAAGATGGTATTCAGTTGCAGCTGGTGTAGCCTCGGTTTCGCTACACCAGTGTTATGGTTCGATCTTGATGCAGTACTTATCTGGTCGGTCCACTATCACTAAAGAAACTGTTGAAGTTCTACAAACAGCGGGGAAGCTTGAGAAGGTTCTTGTGCAGATGGTGGCTGAAGAATCAGAGGAATGTGAGGATGGAGGCAAAGGGCTTGTTAGAGAGATGGTTCCATATGAAGTTGATTCGATTATACTACGCCTATTAAAGCAATGGACTGAAGAGAAGTTGAAAGCAGTTCATGAATGCTTGAGCAGAGCAAAGGAAGCTGAAGTAAGTTTCTCAAAAACTTTTATCTTGCGGCTCAAGTAACCTTATTGAATATTTTTTCTTTCATTTTATAGACATGGAACCCTAAATCAAAATCAGAACCTTATGCACAATCTGCTGGAGAGTTGATGAAGCTGGCTAAAGATGCGATCGATGAGTTCTTTGATATCCCTATTGGTATTACAGAGGATCTTGTTCATGATCTTGCTGAAGGGTTGGAACAACTATTCCAAGAATATACAGCCTTCGTTGCATCTTGTGGTGAGTGAAGAAACAAAAATGTTTTTTAAAAAATTATCTTTAAGCAGAGGTTGGTATTTCAACTGTCTGACCATTGTGTCAGAGAGTCCAAGTTCGGATGATCGCGGAACAAAACTAATATTACATGGTTTTGGGTCTAGATGGGCTTCGGTTCCAAACCTAGTTATATTAAAAAAAAAACAAAAATTTAAAAGGACAAATCCCACCGTTGATGGTTTTGTTTTTTTATCATGTCAGGTTCAAAACAGAGTTACATTCCTACACTTCCACCACTTACAAGATGTAACAGAGACTCCAAGTTCGTAAAGCTTTGGAAGAAAGCTACACCGTGCACTGCCTCCGGCGAAGATCTTAACAACCTCAGCGGCGGCGCACCAGTTATCGCCGACGGCAACCACCCGCGCCCCTCCACGAGCCGCGGGACCCAACGCCTCTACATTCGTCTCAACACTCTACACTTCCTAAGCACTCAACTTCACTCCCTCAACAAAGCCCTCTCGCTAAACCCTAAAGTCCTCCCCGCGGCGCGTAAACGCTACCGCGAAAGGACAAACTCGTCCTCTTACTTCGACTTCACGCAAGCGGGGATCGAAACCGCGTGCCAGCATGTCTCCGAGGTCGCAGCGTACCGACTAATCTTCCTAGATTCGTACTCAGTCTTCTACGAGAGTCTCTACACGGGAGACGTCGCTAACGCGAGGATCAAACCTGCGTTACGGATCTTGAAACAGAACTTAACGTTAATGACAGCGATTCTCGCGGACCGAGCGCAAGCGTTAGCGATGAGAGAGGTCATGAAGGCTTCTTTCGAAGTGGTGTTAACGGTTTTGCTAGCGGGAGGACATTCACGAGTTTTCTATCGAAGCGACCACGAGCTCATCGAGGAGGACTTCGAGAGTTTGAAGAAGGTTTATTGCACTTGCGGCGAAGGGTTGATCCCTGAAGAGGTGGTGGATAGGGAGGCGGAGACGGTGGAAGGAGTTATACAGTTGATGAGTCAACCGACGGAGCAGCTTATGGAAGATTTTAGCATCGTGACGTGCGAGTCAAGCGGGATGGGTTTGGTCGGGGCGGGACAAAAGCTTCCTATGCCTCCCACGACTGGGAGATGGAACAGGTCGGATCCGAACACGATCTTGAGAGTTCTTTGCTATAGAGATGATCGTGTTGCTAATCAGTTTTTGAAGAAGTCGTTCCAGCTAGGTAAACGAAGATGATTGTCTCCATAAGATGTGATCCGTCGTGTGTGTATGAGTTTCAGGATTATGATTAATGAGCCGTTTCAATAAAATACTCGTTTCCTTGTGTAATATAAGTTTCTCAGATAAATAGAAAAAAAATATTTGTTTCAAAGGTTTATGATTATTGATCTCTATAGTTGAATATGCTAATCTTAATGTTTATTAGTCCTTCTCTAACATCGCCAAAAATTTATAAAGAAAATTCAGAAGTGGATTTCCTAGCTTTGATCTTTTTGTAGAATTAAAGAATAAAATATTATGGAGTTATATTATTGTTTTGTGTCTTAATAAATACATAAAATTGTGTGTATATATATATATATATATATACATATCTTAATTATAAATATAATTTATCTCAATCTAATAATAGTAATATGCTTCCTGAACTTTACTCTATAGCGGAATTTTAAAATTTTCTATAGCCTAATTTTAAAAATGTAAGAGCATCAACATCGCAAGATCTTTAGGGGTTTTTTTAACAAAATGTGGGACTGACGCGTGGGGTCCACAAAAATTTTAAAAACCACTTCCAACAAATACCAAAAAAGAATCGGTAATTGGGGGGTTTTGGCACTGTTTGCGGGCCCCACCGACACGTGGCATCCCGCAATTGGCTCATTTTTTTTTTTTAAGGAAAAAAAAAAAAAAAAAAACCTAAGCATCGCTTATTCGATAATCATGGTCTAATAATATCTTGTCCGCAAGATGCACATATTCTTTATCTTAAGCTATTTCCAATAATCTTTCTGTACAATCATAAAATGATCACTGTTTCAACCAAACTGCTACAACTTGAATCTCTCCTATGATTTCATCACAACCTTTCTAGTGGTAATCATCGCCTTTGTGACACTAAAATGTTTTTCTCTATGGATCGGTCAAGAAAAACTAGACTATTCACATACATACACACTCAACACAGCCACAGGTCACCAAAACCATTCTATGTTTTTAGTCTTTGTTACTGGTATTACCATCATTACATACATCGACCGGTTGAACAATAGAACTCTCGGGTTTTGCTTTCGTCTTCTTCATGGATACCTCTCCTCCTCCTTCTGATCCTTTCACCTTCCTATGACGCGATGTAGATTTTCTACGAGTAGTGGAACTATCTGAAAGAGGATCAGAACCTTCTGCCTCGTTAACCGAGACAACACGCTTCCTCCTGACTGATGGATCATTCGATGAGTCCATCGACCCGTGCCTACTCCTGCTGTGACGTCTCGAATGTTTTGGTAGCATATCCGACGTTGAAGCGTTGCTGCTTCTCCTAGGAGGAGAACCGTTTTGTGAGGTCGTCTCGGATTTACGCCTTGTCTTCTTGTGCTTCTGTTTCTCAGGAGGAGGCAACAGCTCTTGTAATCCAACTCCTTCCCCTATTGGATCGTTGGTCACATCTCCTCGGGAAACAACTTGACCATTCTCATGCTCTTGAGGTTTGAAGTCACCCATCTACAGTACATATTTAGTTACCAATGATGAGTATTCTTATACTAATACGACGAGATCTGAGATTTAAGGGCCATAAACATTTTTATGTTACTTAATAATTTTTTATTTGATAATTTCTAAGCCATGCATGCAATCTATGTATAATATTTTTCTGTCATTCGGAAGCCAAGTCGAATGTTTCATCTTGTCATGTCTAGATCTAGCCCTATATGCGGATAAATACTTAGAAATGTACAAATTATACCCAGCTTGGCATATTGGCTGCAGGACCGTCGGATCCGATGTGCGCAACATGCTTTACATCGGTGGGAAACCCGATCTGGATATCTTGGTCTTTATCTTCATCTGAAATTATAAAATTTATCATATAAAGATCTGACTTGTGCAACAAGAAACGTCAAAATGTTGTGAATTATTGATGAGATGAGACTAACCGAAAATCTGAGTAATGTAGCGAAGACCTTTAAGAAGGCCTTTCACGGTCGTCATGATTTTCTGTTAGAAGTTCAGATGCTGTGAATGCGCCAAGCCCTGACTTGTAGAGCAAATCAGCGTTTTCTGTAAAAAACCATTTAAAAACGTTCGACTTAACAAGGAATCTAACGAGATCATAGAATTTAAACCTTTATCGCATTGATTTTCATTTCTTCTGAAGAGAAAGAGAAACGAAAGAGNCAACTACAATAAAAACATATTAATGCTTTTCATCAAGAACCCTAGTTTCTCTTATCCAGAATCATATTTTGCTTGTTTGATATCAAGAAAAACCCAGCCTTAACGTCAAGTCGATGGAACTCGAGATGGCCCCGCCTTGCTCCGTCGCAGTATCCTGCGGTGTCCGTTCCTCCAGCTGGCTAAGAAGCGGAAGCGTACGTAAGCCTTCCGATGGCATCGTCGGAAAGAGATCCATCAGCTTCGGCTTCTCCTGCTGCCCAAACAAAACGTTAGTGTTTCTAGCCGGACTCATTGCCGCAGATCCTTTGAGAAGTCTCCCTTGTTCATCTGTAGGACCACTACGGTAATTGTTCAAGTCAGAACGATTCATTGCCGGGAAAGCAGGATTAGGGTTACGGTTAAGGTTCGGGTAGTGGCGGAAGGTGGCAGGTGCGGGGGCAGCGGCAGATGATGAGAAGTTGGAGTAATGATGATTGGAGTGAAAAGTGTTGGTGTGTGTGATTAGGTCTTGAGGTGTGAAGAAGATTCTCTGACAAAGAGAACATTCTAGGGGGTTTGAAACTCGAGTGAGATCTTTTCTCATGCCAAATCCACCATTCATTTTCTGCAAAAGGATTGAGATTTAGAGGGAGAGATATGATATGGAGAAGCTAAGACACATATATTGAACTATTTATATACAAGTTTTTTTTCTTGGTAAAATTATGGCTCTGAATGGTAACATTTGATTAAGCGGTGCGGGATAAGCGGTTCAACTGCGGTGCGGTTCTAACCGTTATAAAAACATATAGATATATGGTATATGTAAAGATTTTTGTTAGCGGTGCGATGCGGGGCGGATTAAAACATTTGAAGCCTATATTTACAAGTTTTTGTGTGCAAGATATAGGATATGCATGAAGCCAGTCTTTTTTTTTATGATGATGACATCCTTCTATTTGAGAAAATATATTTTCCATGTTTGTTGATATCATTATAATTTGGGTTGGGAAAAATATCCGTAAATCTGATTTGATTCGTTATTCATCTAGATTTGAACAAATCCGGATATCCGTAACTCTACAAATCAAAAGCAAATACTAATATGCAATATCCGTAAGAGACAAATCAAATCACAAATACTAAAAAAATTTACGAACAAATATCCGATCCGATCCGTTAGTTATATGCATATATATATATATACATATATTTAAATTATTATATATACAAACTATATAATAATTATTATTTTTTTATTGATTAAATTAATTATTTTAGTTATTAATTTTTTAAGTAAATATTTTTAATTTTTAATTTTATATTATTATTTTATATTATTTTAGATATTTTATTATTTAATAATTATTAATTTTATTTTATTTTTATTTTTTACGAAACGGATTGGATAGTCCGCGAATAATTGAAATTGTCACCAATATTCGAACTAACGAATATTTAAAATCTTACGGACCAAAACAGATCGAAAACTTAAATATTTGTACGGGACGAAGCGGATCACGGATAGTAAGATTTTTCTGGATATCTGCTCTGTGTCCAGGCCTAATCATAATTAATATGATAATGGTGAAATGTATAGCTTTAGCCATATGTCAACATGCATGAATTTATTTTAGAATTTTAGAAAAAATATGTTCTATAGAATTATGTATGTACATATGTCTTATCATATATAGAAGTCGAACACATTGTACGGAAAATTTAAGAGGCAAGATGCTTTTAATGCTAATAGAAATTTAAGAATAATGATTTTGTTCATTTTGATAAGGATATTAATGGTATGTTAATGGTTTGTGGGAAAGTAATCCATCACTTTTGGAAAAAAAATATACATATATATATATACATATATATAGATTATTTTGTTTTGTTTCAGGGAGTATACTTCTTAGTTTCTCTACTGTATTATGCAATATATTTTTGGTAAAATCGTAATGAGTTAATTATTCTGGTAAATACTAACACAAATGAATTTGTCGCTGGTCTTCCATGCGAGTTAATATTCCATTTAAGATGTTAAAGTTAAACTATCCAAACTTATTTGCCATAAAGATGAACCTTCATTCAGACGGAAAACTAAATTAATTACTTCGCTTATGTGCATCGGCTAAATGGGTAAAATACTTGTATTAGTATGGAAAACAAATCTAAATACAAGGTCATAAATCATGAAAATGTGATTTAACTGGTTAAATTTGATTCAAAATTAATTAGTAAGCACATAGGCTAGGAAAACAGAAAATTCTTCAATTCAAATTGTAAAATGTACATGTGATTCAATTCCGTACTTAGATTTTGATCTGCACGCTTGCGCAGATGTATTTTTTTTTTAAATATGATGCTATTTGTTTTTATGTCATTATTTATGGTTGAGCAAAAAACTCGAATTCGAAGAATCAAACCGATCCCAATCCGAATAAGTACTACCAAATCTGAACCGAAATTGATTAAATATCCGAATTATTCAAAATTTTGGTATTTGAAGAACTGAAACCTAATCCGATCCGAACCGAAATATTTTGGGTATTCAAAATAGATTTATATACTTATATATATTAATAATTTATAGATTTAATATATATATAAAAACATCCAGAATTTATATGATACTTTTAAGTTCGTTTAAATACTTGAAAATATATACAAATAATCAAGCGTAAATATCTAAAATAGTTAAAATATACTCGAAACTCCAAAAATACTTAAATAATTATTAATTCTCTATCCAAATATTTAAACCAACTCAATTTATATGTTAAGTTAGGTACTCTGACATATGTTATTCAAATTTATATGTAATATATTCTATTGTTTATAGATTTTTAAAAAATTAAAGCTTATAATAAATTTTAAATTTTTTAAAATAATTTAAATTGGTTATCCAAATCCGAACCGAATCCTCAAAGATCTGAACCGAACACGAAATTCCAAACAGACCCGAAAACTAACCCGAATGCCCACCCCTAATCACTATTATATATCTTATATGTGTCATCATAGGTTACCAAAATATGTGTTATCATGTAACTAATCGTATTTTATACGTACCACCAAATAAGTAATCTTATAATTAATAATATTTTATACGTACAATCATATAAATAATCAAATATATTATAATTTTAAATTTCAATATGAAATACAAAAACCATAATTTAAGTTGGTGTTTAAAATTGAACTTTGTATTGTATTTTTTTATATATATTGAAAATATTTTTATAATGGTTATTGGAAAATATTTTAGTAAAAATCAAATTTTGAATATATGTATATTTTTGAATGAATTTTTGATATAAATCTATTTTAAATTATTATTTTGATTTGAATATGTATATCAAATAACATAAACCCATTAATTTTTAATATAATGTAATGGATTTTCAATTTTTTTAAAGGCATAAGCCCATTAATTTTTTTTCCTAACTTACTGCAATCCATATTTCCAAACATCACTAATTTTTTAACTGCTATCTATGTTGCCAAACAAAAGCTTAAAGTACTTCCATTTTAATAAGATAAATATGCAAAGAATTATTTCTAGGATCGTTATGCTACTAAATTATAAGAAAATGCTAAAAATGGACAAAATGTGATAGTAGTAAAATATAAAAGAAATAATATTTTGCATATGATGATGAATCAATGAAAAGATACAGCTGAACAAGCGCATCAAGTTACACAGTTGGCTTTAAATTGGTTGTTTATTCAGCTTATACAACATGTTCATGCATATTCGTATACTTTCTGTTTCAAAAAAATGAAAATTTTAAATTTTTACGCGTATTAAAAAAAACATATAATTTTGATTATCAATACATATTTTTTGTAATCTCCTATATGTTAAAATAGAAACATTGTCATTTAATGCTTTCACACTACATTGGACACGTGATAGCTTCACATCAATTTTAATTTAAACATGCTGACGTGTCGGTTTTACAATTATTTAGCAATTAATGCGTTCACACACTAACTTTTTTAATTCCATTGATGCAATTTAATGTGTTCACATTAATCTTTTTTACTCAGTCCATTTTTAATTCCTGCATTTTTAACTTTTGTATTAGTGAACTGATTTTTTTTTCTGTACAACAACTGAATAATATCATTTGAAAGAAAGAAATTAGAAAATCATTAAGATTCACATCAATAAAAATGCTAAAATAAAAATGTTTTTAGAAATTTAAAGTTTTGTATCTTGCCAAAATTAGTCATTGTTGATGTTTCTGTACACGAAGACAATAAATAGTTATGAATTAAGAAAATTGAAGTAAAAAACACCACACATAAATTCGAATCTTTAGTTTAGCCAAATATTAATTTTCCTTATGGAGTTTTCATATCAGACCAAGAATTAGAAATATAATCAGATTGGTAGTATAATCATAAAACAGAAAAACTTAAGAAAAAAAATTTCATGAAATCGATTGAAAAACATAATTCATGTGCCTACCGAAGATATCACATTATTTTCCACGCAGCTCTAACACTTTTCACTCGATTGTATCGTGTTTTTATTATATTTACCGAGAATTTTTTATAAGAAAATACATGTTATTGGTTATACATTACGTCATTTTTGCAACATGCCCAACAATATTGACACGACATCCAACCATTTTTACTGGTATTCTTAAAGTATGATCCAATAATTATGTATGTTAAATAAGCCAATGTTTGTTTTACATTTATTTTATTTTGCTTTATATTATTAGAAGAAAATAAGCATGGGTAAAATATATGGATCCGACGAATTGAACCGAAGTAGATTTGAAAGTAATACTAAACACAAACTAAAACTGATTAAGTACTCATATTGATCTAAAAGTTTAATATCCAGTAACCAAATTCGAGAAAACATCTAAATCACACTTATATATTTAAATATATTAATTATTTTAAATTTTATATCTATTAGATATTCAGAATATGAAAATATCTAAAAATTATCAACATAGTCACAAGTAAATATCTAAAATAACAGAAAATATTCAAAATACTGCAAATATTTATTTTTTCTCCATCCAACCCATATTTAAATTGAACTAATTTTTATGTAAATTTAAATATTTAGTCTTACATCATTCAAATTTTTATATTTTATATTATTTTATTTTTGGATTATGAGGATTTAAGTATATTTGGATTTTTGTTAAAAAAAAAATAATTAAGATGGATACCCGAACTCGAGTCTGAACTCCACAATGATTCGAACCAAATCCAAAATTTGTAAATAACAGAATACGATTTAAATTTCTAACTCTAAAAATCTGAAATCTGAATAGATCAACTGAATCCAAACGGATATATGTATGTTCATCTCTAAAAAAAACTATGCAACAAATCTTTAGTACAACATACAATAAATAATCTAATAAATTATTTCTTGTGGGGATTACTACCTATTTAACTACTATTAATCAATAGAAATCCAATAAACATACTCATGTTTTTTGAAATTTACAATTTATTACTTAATGTATTGAAATATAAAAAAATAAAAAATTTAAGAACCAATATTTTCTAAAACGAAAATCTTACTAGTTACACAGCTGACTATTGATTGGTTGTTTATTCAGCCGATGAAACATGTTCATGCATATTCATGTAAATACTTTTATGCGTATTAACCAAGAGGATAGTTGGTGATAGTAACTATAACACTGAAGATAATTAAAACCAGCCATGGTTGTTTGTTTCTTAACGATAATTAGGAGACTCACTTCCTCTTGCCGTTCCCAATAGTGAGGAACTCGAGCGTAACGTCAGGAGTAACTCTCGATGGTGCGGCAGCTTTTGTGGCCAAAGAAGAGGACGAAGGAGGAGGGAACTGAGTCCACTGAGTTGTAGATGGCCGGCCATTGTTTAGGACGACTCTGCTCGATCGGTTCTCTAAGAAATCAGCTGAGGAAGTGACTCGAACACTAGACCCAGCAACTGCTTTTCTTGAAAAACTCTGGTTCCTAGATATAGTGATTGGTCTCTCCTTGTTAAGCTGATTCAACAAAACAAAAAAAAGATTCTTTTTGTTAAATCCACAGTTCTCGAATCCTAGGATTAGGGCCGGATATAGGCACAACCGCATGAAACATTGACCTTGGTCCCTCTGAAAATTTTGAAGTTTATATATTTAAAGTATAGACTCCCAAAACTATGCAAATTTTATTATTAAAAATTTTAAAATATTTATAGTCTCTAAAATCTCAGATCTAGGCACAGTCGCACGAAACATCGACCTTCCCCAAAAATTTTGGAGGATATACATAAAGTATCCCAAAACTATGAAATTTTTTATTAATTAAAATTCTTAAAATGTTTATAGTCCGCAAAATCTCGGATCCGGCCCTGCCTATGCCTATGATATATTACTTACAAGAACAAAAAAAAGTAGGTTACTAACCGTGTCTCTAGATGCAAGAACGTTCTCTGAGGTTCTTGGTCTACTAGACCAATCAGCTTGAAGGCCAGTCCCTGAGCCAATTCTTCTGGTGTATGCCTCAAAAACACCTGAGAGTCTATCACGAGTGCCTTGCCCTGCTGAATATTATCCAACAATGTGTTAATATCAGAGCTTCTTCAACAAGTACCTCTATAACGATATATCTTTATCAAGAAGAAAAGTGAAGCTTACTTGAAGGCTTTTCTGCCTTCTCTGCAGATGGTGGAACTGGAATATTCAGAGGTGGTCTTAGGCTTGGCTATTCAGAACAGAGGAAAAGCACGGGAAGGTTGTTAATTACTCTATTGATATGATAAATGATTCTGCACATGTAGCTTCAGAATGATGGACTTACTCTTGGTCTAGCATTGGAACTGGAACATGTAGCCAAGAGACTCCAGATCATCCCTCCTACTTTGCTCTGTTATATACATAAGCATGTAGCCAAGAGACTCCAGATCATCCCTCCTACTTTGATAAATACATAAGCATGTAGCCAAGAGACTCCAGATCATCCCTCCTACTTTGCTCTGTTATATTAAAATACTAATTAAGAAACTGATGCAGTGACAAGTCTCTCAAGTGCATGCAAGTTGATGGTAACATGAGAAGAAAGAAACAAAAAAAACTAACCAATTCCAAGATGAGTGTTAACACTTGCATACCGAGCTGTTCCTGTAAGATTCTTGTTTTCTCTGAGAAGCAACAACACTTTCAAATTACCAAAAGTGAAACCCATCAAAGAACAACAACTGAACTTTGGGTATAGTTATTTAAGTTGAAATGTATTATTGTAATGCAACCTGGATAGTTTCTACCAATGTTCAAGAAATGGATAGGCGGCAACCAAGACCCATCAAGAAGTTATCAGGCTTAATATCAGGCTTAATTACGGAGGAATACTTAGAAATGTACAAATCGCACCCAGCTTGGCACATTGGCTGCAGTGTTGGAACTGTATCCTTTGATTAAACCAAAAAAAGAAAAAAAAAGGAACAAGAATAATGTGAAAGAGACAAGAGCCAACCAAATCAAATGAGAAGTCAAAGAAGTTGTTGGAGTGTTTAGACTTTGCTTGTAAACTTAGTCTAGGTATAGACAAGTGAGAATGGTTAGGCTAAAAGTCTAAATATGTGTGTGTAGTAGTTAGAGAAAACTACTATAAATATGTGTATGTGGTATTGTTAGAATGTATCCAAGTCTAATAAGAAAAAGATTTGGAGAAGTAAAAATGTAGACAATCAAAGTATTCTCTTTTCTCTCTCTAACAACAACAACAAACTTGAGTGAGAGAGTAAAGAGAGTAAGTATGCTTGTGTTATGACATTGTAACACAAGTACAAAAACAGAGAGGTTGGCCGTGAGTTAAGTTAGTNGTTGACTTACCTTTTCCGGATCACATCCTGAAAGAACTCCAGAGTTAAGCGTGCTTGAACTGGAGTAGTGGAAGGATGGGTGACCTATCGGGAAGTGATTCGCGATAGCGTGCGAGTGAGGCCAAAGCATGGAAAAAGGTCGGGTGGTGATTGCAGGGTCAGTAAACAATGATTTCGAGCCTTCAGAAATTAACGGACCGACCGTCGGATGGGATGGAACCCACGGGCCGAGAGAGCGGGCGTGGGTGGCCCATTAAACGTGGGCGGTCGGGGCGTTACACAGAGATTAGGTTTCAGACACATTCTTGGTTGTGAAGAAGAAAGAGAGCACTATATTTAATTTGCCGCCAACAAGACTTTCATTAGTATCTTTTTTTGGCAATTCTCTTACATAAACACAAACCATGGTAGAATAGAAAAATAAATATAAGTTATATAACTTTTCTTCACTTGTTATACCAACACATCTTAAAGCAAATATTCGATCAAATCGTCCCATCAGGTTCTCGTCTGACAATCATTAATATATAGAAACAAGAAGATTTTAGAGCAGCTCCATTCATTAGTATCTTTTTTTTTCATCAGAAGATTTTCATTGATAACATAGAAAGATACATGGTGAAACATTAAATATGGCGGAACACATACCGATCTCCGGAAACTAAAACCCAACAGTGGGAAGCTTAAGCTCAAAAAAATAGGACACGAGCAGCTAAACAACACAAATAAACCATAAATACACCTTGTTAAAAGAATCCAAGAAACAAGCTAACAGAAGATAATAGAACAAGAACTTAATTGACTACGACTAGCCGGTCTTCTTGCTACGAACAGAGCAAGAGAGCAAGCACCGCAGAGGACTTCATGAAGAATAGCAGCACCCTCATCTGAACCACTCGGCTCACGATGACTACACACAAACCACTTTGCAAAACCAAAACAACACCCAAAGAGAAGCAACACCCGATACAAATTAAATCTCCTACTCAACACCCGATACAAATTAAAATATTTTTTAAGGGTTTCGTATATTATAAATAATTAGGTGAAACTTTTCTTTTTCTTAAAAAGTTTCGTATACTGTATGTTAAATGGATATTTCAATTGGGCCAAAACATATTTAAAGCCCAAGCTATGTTCGTGAAACTCTTCACTTTCTTCGTTATGAAAGCACCGATAATATACAGTCCGCTTCCGGTCGACACACCGTCCGCTTCCGATTCTGGAACATACGTTTCTATTATGATTCCAAGCAGCTCTTTTCAAGAATTGTGATTCCCATGCGATTCCAAGCGGTTCCGAACGATTCCGGTTCCGCTTCTGGTTCCGGAGCGGGAATCATAGCTCCACCAACGATTCCGTGCAACATAGCTCAACACACCCTTCATCTGGACGCTTCAAAGCCTTAACCTCTTTATACTGCTTCAACACACAGAAGCCACAGAGGATAAACAAAGACAAAAGTGTGACCAAGAAAATAACCTTATTCAAGGGACGGAGAAGGACCCTTAGAAACAGGGAGATGGAGAGGTGTCCTGAAACCAGCGTCTTCTCAAAGACAATACCAACCAACTGCTCATCCCACGCCACTGCCGCTGCTTCACCGTTGCTGAATCAAAGACCAACTAAGAAAAACTCAACACTCCAAGCACAATTAATCGGATTCAAACGCAGACAAGAGGACCAAAACAGAAACTGAACGAAGAGGGACATAAGGCTAAAACCCAGCAGAATCCACCATGATAAATCAACGCTGAACTCCAACCAGCAAGTTCAGAACCACCAGAACGACGATTTACGAACTCTTCACCCAGAACCTCTCGATTTTTCGGATCCGAAGCTACCCAGAAAACTGACCACAGAAACTACAATAGAAGAAGAAAACACTCGGACTGGACCGACGATGACACTAACAGAGCCGTCACGCGCCGGCCAGAGGAGGAGCAACACCGGCGGCTGTAAGTTGAGGCAGATGAGGTCGAGAGAATATTAGGGTGATGAGACGGAATGCCATCCATTAGTATCTAAAGTGTAGTTTCTTATCACCAACTTAATAATATTATAGCATTATGTAGTTATATAATTAAATTTTAATTATTTTTAGAAGATTGAGTTATTGATGGATAGACACATGGCATTAGTGGTGAATATGAGGTCCTTAAAATTAGCAAAAGAAGATACTTTGTGACTCTCTCTTCTATTTTCCTTTTATTTTTCATTTTCTTTTAAAGTTTAGATATCCTTTACAAACTCCCTTTGGAGTTGCTCTTAGGGCCAATATATTATGAAAAATGCAGAAGACCTTAAATTTTATGTAACATCCCGAGTTGTGATATGTGGAAAATGCTTAAGAAAATTGATTTGGCTACCTATATCATCAAAGTTGACTTACTTTTTCTGTCACACATCCATTTAGAACTCCAGAGTTAAGTGTGTTTTGGCTGGAGTAGTGAAATGATGGGTGACCTATCGGGACGTGATTCGCGATACCGTGTGAGTGAGGCCAAAGCACGGAAAAAGGTCGGGTGGTGATTGCAGAGTCAGTAAACAAGACTCTAGAACCTTGGAAAATTAACGGACTGACCGTCGGATGGAATAGGGCCCACGGGCCGAGAGAGCGGGCGTGGGTGGCCCATTAGCCGTGGGCGGTCGGGACGTTACATTTTATTTTATTGAAAGGTTTTCATAAGAATACCTTAATTATAGGAAAATAAAATAGATATTACAATAATCATTCCAACAGCAACAACAACAGAAACAACAGCAACAACAACAACAACTACAATAAAAACATATTAATGCTTTTCATCAAGAACCCTAGTTTCTCTTTTCCAGGATCATATTTTGCTTGTTTGATATCAAGAAAAACCCAGCCTTAACGTCAAGTCGATGGAACTCGAGATGGCCCCGCCTTGCTCCGTCGCAGTATCCTGCGGTGTCCGTTCCTCCAGCTGGCTAAGAAGCGGAAGCGTACGTAAGCCTTCCGATGGCATCGTCGGAAAGAGATCCATCAGCTTCGGCTTCTCCTGCTGCCCAAACAAAACGTTAGTGCTTCTAGCCGGAGTCATTGCCAGAGATCCTTTGAGAAGCCTCCCTTGTTCATCTGTAGGACCACTACGGTAATTGTTCAAGTCAGGACGATTCATTGCCGGGAAAGCAGGATTAGGGTTACGGTTAAGGTTCGGGTAGTGGCGGAAGGTGGCAGGTGCGGGGGTAGGTGCGGGGGCAGGTGCGGCGGCAACGGAAGATGATGAGAAGTTGGAGTAATAATGATTGGAGTGAAAAGTGTTGGTGTGTGTGATTAGATCTTGAGGTGTGAAGAAGATTCTCTGACAAAGAGAACATTCTAGGCGGTTTGAAACTCGAGTGAGATCTTTTCTCATGCCAAATCCAGCATTCATTTTCTGCAAAAGGATTGAGATTTAGAGGGAGAGATAGCTATATGATATGAAGAAGCTAAGACACATATATTGAAGTATTTATATACAAGTTTTTTTCTTGGTAAAATTTTATATACAAGTTTTGTGTACAAGAGATAGGATATGCATGATGCCAGCCTTCTATTCGAGGAAATATCTTTTCCATGTTTGTTGATATCATCATAATTGGGGCTGGGAAAGATATCTATAAATCTGATTCGATTCGTTATTTGTCTTGATTTGAACAAATCCAGATATCCGTAAAACTCTACGAATCAAAGCAAATACTAATATGCAATATCCGTAAGAAAAAAAAGCAAATCACAAATACTAAAAAAATTAGGAACGAATATTTGATCTGATCCGTTAATTATATGCATATATATATACATATATTTAAATAATTATATATACAAACTATATAATTTTTTTTTACGACGCTCATCTTCTAAGATCAAGTGGTAGGCGGGTCTGAGTCGTTCCGAAGAGACGCTCTGTTCGGCTGGATCTGATCTATATGGGAAAAAAGAGTACTGCTACATCTCGCCTCCTTAGCGAGAGAATCTGCACGCAAATTCCTAGTCCTGGGTATGCGGGTGATTCTGAACTCCAAAAAACCGTCTCTTAGAAGTCGGAATGAAACTAGCTCGGAGGCAAAGGCCGGCCAGTCGAAAGGGTTTGCAATCATGTGCACCAGTTCGGAGCGATCCGTCTCCATTTGGACCGCGGTGCAATGTAACTCTCGTAAACAAGACATTGCCCATATGAATCCTTCCATCTCTGCATGGAGGGCTGATAGGCTTTTCCGGCATCATTGTAATCCAAATCTTTCGACTCCCATTGGGTCGTTGTAGAACCACCCTAGTCCACTGACCGTGCCATCATCGCTCCATGACACATTTGACAGGTCGGGCGTTGGGGGGCCACAGTGAGAGTTAAGGTAACTGACGGAGCAGATCGTGCCTCCTCTTCCTCTTCGTCCTCAGGTAAGCAATTATTAAATTATTATATTTNAAATTATTTTAAGTAAATATATTTAATTTTTTTTATTATATATTAATATTTTATATTATTTTAGATATTTTATTATGTAATAATTATTAATTTTATTTTATTTTTAATTTTTGACGAAACGGATCGGATAGTCCGCGAATAATTGAAATTGTCACGGATATTCGAACTAACGATTACTTAAAATCTTAGGAATCGAAGCGGATTGAAAACTTAAATATTTGTATGGTGGTACGTAGCAGATCACAGATAATAAAATTTTTCCGGATATCCGTTCCGTGCCCATCATAATTAATATGATAATGATGAAATGTATAGCTTTAGCGATATGTCAACTTGCATGAATTTATTTTAGAATTTTAGAAAAAATATTTTCTATAGAATTATGTATGTACATATGTCTTATCATATATAGTAGTCGAGCATGTTGTACGGAAAATTTAAGAGGTAAGATGCTTTCAATGCTAATAGAAATTTTAGAATAATTATTTTGTCATTTTGATAAGGATATTAATGGTATGTTAATTGTTTGTGGGAAAGTAATCCATCACTTATATACGGTGAAACCTCTATAAATTAATAATGTTGGGATTACACCAAAATTATAAAAAAAATTTTAATAATTTATAGAGATATTAATTTATCGATATACTAGTTGAACCAAAAACTCAATTTCAGACTATAAAATTATATTATTTTATAGAAATTTTTAGTGTATATTAATTTATAGATTATTAATTTAAAGAGGTTATACTGTATATATTATTTTGTTTTGTTTCAGGGAGTATATTTCTTAGAGCATGGTGGAAGCCCCTTGGTCCAGTGGTTTGACCAATGGTTCATTAATGCTTCTACACCAGGAGGTATGAGTTTTAATTCCCGGAAAAGGCGAAATTATGCGAATTAAAGGAGAAAAGACTTACAAGAGATCTACAACATGGCGCAAAGAGTACTGTCAAGCGTGGATCCGATAGGGCGGCACAGGTGATGCAGTCAGGCGTGAATCCTCATACGGCAGGTAGAATTGTCGGCTGTAAAATCGTCTGTAATATTTCTCATAGTTGTAATAGCATAATTATCCAGCGCTAAAAAATTTTTTTCTTAGAGCATAACTAATGGGGAGTTCTTAGAGTGAGGTTTTTAGCGGAATATAATAAACCGTCTCTTAATTTTGAAGAGTCCGTTCTTAGCTTTTTTGGTTAAAAGTTAAGAGACGGTTTCTTATATTACGCTAAGAACTTCACTCTAAGAACCATCCATTAATCATGTTCTTAGTTTCTCTACTGTATTATACAATATATTTTTGGTAAAATCTTAATGAGTTATTCTGGTAAATACCTATGTTACATGGAAACGGAAGCGGGTGTGTGGAAGCGGAAGCGTATAGAAGCGCATAAGCGAGATTTTAAAAAAAATTAGGAAGCGAGTACGTGTTGGAAGTGTATCCATATATATATATATATACACACACATATAAAAAAAATCTAGAACTAAAATTATATGATTTAAATTTAAAATAGAGCATTTATTCATTTATAATAATTTTAAATGATTTCATATTAAATATGTTAAAACACATATAACTTAAATTTAAAATAAATTATTATATTAATTATTTTAATACTTTTTAATTAATTAACATATTATATTTGGATTTTATATAAATTAAAGACTATAATTTTTTTTATTGATATAAAATATTGTTTTTTTTTTAAAAATAATGAAAACGTGATTCCAAAACGGAATCGTAAGCTTCCAACTTGTTTTTAAAAAGAAATATTTTAGAAGCGTTTTGAAAACGAGATTCCGTAAGCTTCCACAAGGTTCCGATTCCGATTCCGGTTTCGAAGCGGACGTCCGATAAAGCTTCCGTGCAACGTTGGTAAATACTAACACAAATGAATTATTTGTTGCTGGTCTTCCATGCGAGTTAATATTCCATTTAAGTGTTAAAGTTAAACTATCCAAACTTATTTGCCGTAAAGATGAACCTTCAGACGGAAAACTAAATTAATTACTTAGCTTATGTGCATGGACTAAATGGGTAAAATACTTTCATGGTATTAGTATGGAAAACAAATCTAAATACAAAGTCATAAATCATGAAAATATGATTTAACTGGTTAAATTAGATTCAAAATTAATTAGTAAGCACATCGGTAAAACAGAAAATTATTATATTCAAATTGTAAAATGTACATGGGATTGAATTTCATATATGCAAAGATTTATTTCTAGGATTGTTATATTACTAAATCAGAAATTATAAGAAAATGTTAAAAGTGGACGAAATGTGGTAGTAAATATAAAAGAAAT
>QGKV02002055.1:27419437-27449956 GCA_003260655.2 Brassica cretica
TCGATTTGTGATTTGTCATATTCCCCACTATATTTTCTCAGAACTGTAATTTCCATCGCGGGGGGGGGGGAGGGGTTTTGATTTTTTCCAAGCCTGGCAAATTTTTCGGAACGAGTATATGATTGGTAAATATTGGAAGAATTGGGAGTAAAATAAACGAAGAAAAAGTTAGTAGAGTAATCGAGAGAAAAAGATGGTATAGACAAAATAAAAAAAACAATAAAATTTAAGTCAGTCTTACGTGAAGTTCCATTGAGAAAAAGAAGAGGTATACTTACCTCTATTCAAACAGTACTTAGAGCACCTCCTAGGGAGGATTTTTTCTCCTCGGAATTCTTAATATATGTGTTATATATATATATATGTATGTATATATTATATATGTATAAGTAGTTGTAGGATCTATAATTTTTGTGGAACCCCATAAATAAAAATTCTTAAAAGAAGTTTTTAAAAGTCCTAAAAACTTTTATTTATAGGTTTCCACAATAATCGTGGACCTTACAATTATTTACATATATATACATAATACATCTATTAAGAACTCCAATCAGAAAAACCCCATTGGAAATAGTCTTAACATTCAAAAATATGAAAACTGTTTTCACCTGACTGACAAATTATTAGCTGGACTGGGAGTAAAAAACTTTTTACCCATACCCACTGCAAAATATTTTACCAAAATATTATCGCCATTAGTGCTATACAATCATACCCACAATAATCAGAATTTGAAAATTAGTTTCCACTATGTTATGTCTCCATCGTGGCCACGTTTTCCTTTTGCAGTGTTTGAAAATCTGAGAAATAATAAATTTATGGTATCTCTTTCAAAATATCCATGTCCATGCAAAAGTCGAGTATATACATATGCACCTTATATGAAAATCAAATACATAAATTATATACACAGACTTACTGAAGCCACAACTGTTATTACTGAAATATTTTAGTTGTGGAGGTATGAATTTTATTAATACTATTTTCTGAAGATGGGAAATTATTGATAAGAAACATTTAAATATACCATGAAACTGTATTTCTCACGCTTTGTCAAAAAAAAAAACTGTATTTCTCACCGAACATGTTCTGTCAGTGTCACTATCACTGTGAGCCAAACTCGAAGAGCATACATACACGATAGAGTATGGAAACATTGTGGCGTCCTTAATTTTAATTTTTTATTCTGTCTGCCAGAGTCATCTTTTATTCTCAGATTCCATAAATCTAAAATAGGAAATGAAAATTTATAACGAAAACTTAGTTTTTCTAGCAGTGGATTTGACTTTTCTTTTAATTCTCATGTTTTCTTCACGGTGCTAGACAAAGACACTATAAGTCTTACTAACTTTGTGTCTTCTTGTAACGTGTTGAGCCACAGCTTAGATCTTCCATAATTTTTGGGGTTAAAGATTTATGCAATCTTCAATAATTTTCTCAGTTTACAGACAAAAATGTGAATATTGATCAATTTATGTATTTTACAAATCAAACTTTAAAGTCTCAATAATAATTTGGAAAGAAATAATATTCAAATTAGCAACTAACAGTCATGGTTAGCTGGAGTTTACAGACTAGATAAGCGAATCCAAGTTTATCATCAGTACATATGAATAAATATAAAGTATACTACATGGAGAAACACAACTTTCACTATATCCAACTAAGTTACAATCAAAATGCCGATTAAGTTAATCCACTTGGAATAAGTAAGTAGTTTTCCCTTATTGTTTACTCTTATAAAAGTACAAAAAACTGTTTAAATCAAAGAACCCTTACAGCAAACCAGTCACATAGATCGAGAACATCAAAATAAATAAAAAATTAAGAAGGATGATAGCTTAAATGTTGTAAACAAGAAACAAATATGATAACTTAAACAAATTAAAACATTAATAATATAAAAGAGCCTCTAAAAATCTCACCAACTCTCTCTCTTTCCTCAGCTTCATTTATGTTTTTCTCCTCTACCACTCTCTGCTCCTCTCCTTTGGTCTTTCTTTGTCACACGCATTCGCGTATATATACAAACATATCAGATTCTTATTTAGAGAAAGAGAAAGATTCAATAGAAAAAGTATTTGATTTGTTCATTTATTTTCTACTGAGCCCTACAAGGCTAGATTTTACATTTTTTTCCTTCTTTTCATAGATTTTTTTAGTCAATGGATTTAACGGACCGTCGCAACCCTTTCAACAATCTAGCTTTTCCACCGCCGCCATCCACCACCTTCACAAGCCCTCTATTCCCAAGATCAAGCTCTTCCGCCACGAGTTTTCCCATTCTCGCCGTGGCAGTGATCGGAATCTTAGCTACTGCCTTCTTGCTTGTAAGTTACTACATCTTCGTGATCAAATGCTGTCTTAACTGGCACCAAATCGACATCTTCCGCCGCCGAAGAAGAAGCCAAAACCCTCTACTGATATACTCTCCTCATGAACTTAACCGAGGTCTGGACGAGTCCGCCATCAGAGCTATCCCAATCTTCAAGTTCAAGAAGAGAGACGTTGTTGGAGGAGAAGATCAGGACAAGAGCTCCCAAGAATGTTCTGTTTGCTTAAACGAGTTTCAAGAAGACGAGAAGCTGAGGATTATTCCTAATTGTTGCCACGTGTTTCACATTGATTGCATTGATATTTGGCTTCAGGGCAACGCGAATTGTCCCTTGTGCAGAACCAGCGTTTCTTGGGACGCAAGTTTCTCTCTTGACCTAATCTCTGCACCGAGTTCTCCTCCTCGGAACATGAATCTTGAACAAGACGCGGTTCTAGGAGGCGACAATGAGTTTTTCGTGATTGAGCTTGAGAGCAGTAATGGTAATAATAGACAAAGCGTGAGAAGCAGAGAGTTACTTGCAGAACAAGAAAGGGCTACCTCGGACGAAGTGTTGATAAGTCCTTCTCCAAGAAAGTTTGATCTTCATGCAATGCATAATAAAAAGAGAATGTTTCACAAAGTGACGAGTATGGGAGATGAATGCATCAACACTCGTGGCAAAGATAGTCAATTCAGTGAGATGCATCCCATAAGAAGATCGATCTCGATGGATTCTTCACTGGATCGCCAGATGTACCTGGCTGTCCAAGAGGTGATTGGCCGGAACGCCGGTAAGGCTGTGATGGTGGCCAGAGACGGTGGAGGTTGTGCGGAAGGTTGTAGCAGTAGTGGTGGTGATAATAACAGAGTGATGAAGAGATGTTTCTTCTCTTTTGGAAGTAGTAGATGTTCTAGAAGTTCCTCAATATTGCCTGTTTAGTTGAACCTTACTTGTCTTTCTTCTTCTTTATTTTTTAAAAATTTTATATTGTTTTGTGAATTTTTTAAAAAGAATTAGAGATGAATCTTTTAAAATTATTTTGGATCGAGAGGTGGGAGAGAAATGTATGTCCACTGTTCATAAGTCATGATGAGTAGTTGAATAGTTTAATTGAAACAGTAGTGAATAGTAATACTTTTTAAAAGGATGTGAATAGTATTCTCTTTGCTCAAATGTGTTGATACCATGATTAATCTCAGTCTCTCTTTTTACATTTTTCGGGCTAAGAGTCAGCTCTTATATCTTTTATTTAAGAGACGGTTCGTAGCTTTTCTTAGTTAAAATCTAAAAAAAGTTAAGAACCGTCTCTTACCCGAATTTAAGAACTCCAGTTAAGAGACTGAACCTCAGTTTCTTCTTTTAACTGGGGTTATTAGCTTCGGATAAGAGACGGTTCTTATATTTTCTTAGATTTTAGAAAATGAAAGGTAAGAACCGTATCTTAAATAAGAAATATAAGAAAAGTGTAAAAAAAAATGTAAAATCACACTACTGTATAGGTGATTTTCTTATTTTTTAAATTCAGAAAAATAAAACAAATTTTATGATTAAACATAAACAGGTTAAAACAGACTGAAATTTGGCTAAGAGTTGAATTCTTTGCTAGCCATTAATTTAATACTGTATATTCCAAGAATTCTCACAGAGCTTTTAAATTTTCAAAAGCTCTTTTATTTGAGTCTATGTCTCTTAGACAAGACCTCCAACAGTACGTATCAATTACAAATATACAATGATGAAGAAAATGGACAGGGCAAAAATAAACTTTAAGAAAACTCGTAATTAAGGGATCCAAATATAAGTTTGAGTTTGTAATAAGGTGAATAAGCAAAAAAAAACTCTAATATAAAACTCCATATTTAAATTAAGTACATATATAGCAACTTGACCGAAGTGAACAAACTAAAAGATAGAGAGCTAGGGCAGCCTAAGCGGTTCTTTCAATCTTTGATCTCAGATTTGTCTGCAGCCAAAGCACAATTACAATCTTGATCTGGGGAGCAAGAGACCCATTTTGTTCCCCTCAGGCATGTTAACACGAAGCGCTTGTTTCAATCTTCGAGACTCTTCTTCCCATTAGGTTTTTCCGAAAACGGGCCTCTTTCTTCTTAAGGCGCAACAGCATAAGATAAGTAGAAGAACCTTCCTTACCATTCACTTGATCTAAATGGAAATTCATATATGGCACATATTCATTCTGTTGATCGTAGACAAGGTGGCTAACAGCAGTTGTTTCAAAAGCGTTTGCACATCTTGTATACTCGATTTGGTACCATCCACTGTTTAACCTAATATTTGGTTACCTATCTTGATTTCACTCTTTCCTGAGGACGGTACCCAAATCCCCCAAGGATTACCCTCTGGTCCTTGTACTTTTTCTCTGCGCAACGAAATCTAATCCTCTCTGCACCGTTTCTTGTTCTACAAAGAACCAGTATTCGTTTTTTCGAAAGTAAGGGTAGTTTTTGATGTCCCATGGTCCTGCTTCTCCGGAGATGATCGGATAAAGATCTCCTTCTTGTATCAAACAACCTTCTATATCTTTTTGTTGGATCCTTGGCGTGAGAAACAGTTGAATGATCTCTTGATCATCCGGGAAGAATCCTACACAATTGGGTAGGACAACACCTAATGGTGATAATGAATATACCAAATTACATTAATAATTAATCAATCATTTTTATAATAAAACTCAGATTAAAGGGAAAACTAAAGAAACCAAACAATAAGAAAAA
Organism: Brassica cretica; assembly: GCA_003260655.2. Taxonomy (NCBI): domain Eukaryota; kingdom Viridiplantae; phylum Streptophyta; class Magnoliopsida; order Brassicales; family Brassicaceae; genus Brassica; species Brassica cretica. The sequence goes on from QGKV02002055.1 coordinate 27,424,491, forward strand.
CGTGTATTACCATGGTTGTGAGATGAGCTAGGTGCCCGAGTCATTAGAAACCCTTGAGTCTAGAGATAGATTAAAAAACGATTAGAAACCCTAGGTGGGGAAAGAAGAAGAAAGGCAGATGACTTTGGTTTTATAAGGCTTCTTCCGAGATTTTTATGGGATACAATTTCCATTTCTTTTTTTCTCGAAAATTTTAGTTATATTATACTTTCTTTTTTGAGTCCTCTACAATTTGATTGGAAAGGAAATTTCCATTGTAAGCAATTGATTGAGACGTGAAAAAGATTTCAAATCTTCAAACTAAGTCAAAATTGGTTTACTAGTTCATCGTGGTTTTTATTGGTTCAGCTAATTTGTTTAAGATAAACCGGGTATGGAACATGGTTTTTAGTAGGAGAGGCTATGGTTGTGATAGGCACTATAGTAAGCACCACGCATCAACAATTTTCTTTGAGCTGGTCTTCAAGATGTTTTGGCCCGATGGTTGAATATCCTTCAAACACACACACACACACACACACACACAAAATACACCAGACTATTCAACCATCGGGCCAAAACATCTTGATGGTATTAGAAGATAGATTTTAGCTTTGCTCCAGAGTGTATAAACCGTTGACCAAGATGGTATCTAGAAAAGATGAATACCAACATGATCATATAAAAGAGAGAATAGCTTATTACTTTTAAACAAAACCAGTTGAAAATTTAGGGTCAGATCTCATGAGAACATAAAGAGCCAAACTAGATATGTTACAAAATCTTAAACAAAATAAGAATAATTAAGCTGAACTACAACGAGCACCTTTTGATCGGATTGGTTGGCTCAGTAACATTTGGACAAACTAAGATAGATCTATCTTTTTGCAACAAACAACTTTCAAAATCTTTTTGCAATATTGCGATACTAATTTGTTCAAAAAAAAATTGTGATACTAATTAAGAATTTAAGAAATATAACTTTATTGGCACAAAGGAAGTAAGTATATAGTTTGAAAGCTTTGGATGCGATCCAAAGCTCTTCTTCGTTCTTTTTGATACAGATGGTATAGAGAGGTGACAATGGAACGAGGACTGGACCACCATGCATGAAATACACATGTATCTTACAACGAACTTAGACGGCTTGCACTATTATTTTATTTTTGCCAAGTGTTTGTCATAACTTGAGATAGGACAGATGAGAAGTTCCGTTGAGGCCTTTCTTAACGTATCCCTTTGTGTATTCTTCTAAAGTGAAGTCTCTGTAGATTGGAGGGTTTTCTTGAGAGAGAAGCTCTTTGATTGGTCCATAAACAGTTGAATTTGGAAGCAAATTCGTGGTGAAAAAGCTCGCGACTGAAATCCTCGTTTCAGTTCTGTTCGAAAGCACTCTGTGCTCTGCGCTTATGAATTTGTCATTCGTTATTAGCTGCATATCAAAGACATCTCTCAGATTCTCAACAAAAGTAGACATTGTTTGTTATGAAAAGCATGCAAAGTGCTCGTGAACAAATCGGAATTAACTTCGAAAAACTAAATTACAAAAACACTTAAAAACACACGATTGAATCAAATATGGGTTTTATGGTTCGTATATTAATTATGTGAATTGTAATTTACAACAGTTTAGATTGTATTTATATTACTTCCAAATCTGATATTTATTTTCTCTTTAGAAAAACATCATAAATTATAATTATGTGAATTATAATTTACAACAGTTTAGAATCGTATTTATATTTTCACTTCGAAAATCAACACAAAGAATGGATCAATGAGCTTTTACCTGCATGAAATCTCCGATGTTGATAACAAGAGCCCCTGGAATGGGTGAGACATCGACCCAACAGTCTTGATGAAGAATTTGAAGGCCACCAACTTGGTCTTGAAGGAGAATGGTGAGGAAGGAGTTGTCAGAGTGATGGTTTGTGCCGATAGTTAGGTCAGGTTGAGGACAGGGAGGGTAATAGTGGCAGATCATAAACAAACCCTTCATACAATCCATGCTCTTAAGCATATCAGAACTCAAACCAAGAGCTTCCGACAAGAGTTCAAAGAGCAAAGCACCTAAACTCATCATATGCTTCCAGTGTTCGATCATAGCACCCCTAACTCAAATAATATAAATGATGTTACAGTTACAAATTTCTTAACATATAATATATAGATATTTAGTTATTCATATAATATATATATATATATGTTTAGAAAGTAATTTATATATATGATTATTATATTATTTTATACAATGTTAATTTCTAAACAATAATATTTTGTATAATTTCTTGAAAGATAAAACAGAACTAGGTTTCTACCTGCAAACCACTGGGAGCTCTTCAGGGGTTGGGGGATCAGGAGACATGTAACAGGCGAAACTGTCTCTCCAGTTAACGCATGCAGTAGAACTATACAGATCAAAGTTACTATTGTAGACAAATTTATTGGTGGCTTCACGCGAGAAGTAAGACTTCTTAACCTCGAGATCTTGCTCAAAAAACCTTCGAACTCCATCTCTCATCTCTTCAAGAACGCTTAAAGGAACACCATGGTTCGATAGTTTAAATACTTTAAATACTTAAAAAGAATAGGAAAAATAATCGTATAAGATTCGATAGTTTACCCAACATACAAGCCAAGCACACCTGAACACATCCCTCTATATATAACACATACAAGCCAAGCACACCTCTAAAGATAAACCCACCCGTAGCAAATTGGAAAGTCGTNTTTCTTCTATGAATGGAGTGGTTTAGAATGATAATAGAAAACGTTTCGAGTCTAGAATCAGAAAGCTACAAACAAAAATTTGTAGGGCTTTACCCCGAAGGGAGCCCTTCCAGAAATTCTCGAAGGCCCAAGACAAGCTTAGGCCCAGGAGGGGGTTTGGAAATAGTTTTCAACCAGCAATAGACGCGCCTCGGTTAGTACCTCATTAGCTGCGTCATTGCCCCAAGCGCAAAGATGGTATAATAGTGTGAGAGAGCCTCTTTATTTATATCTACGCAACACCTATCAACTTCACTACTTGTTCCGATGTGGGACAAAGAAAACTTAGCTTTACCTTTACTGAAACAAAAGACCATTGGTTAATTTAAAGCCCATTTATAACTAAGCCCAACAAATAGATACGTACCACGCTGGAAAATTATAGAAATTAGTTTATCCTTAGAGCATCCGCAATGGTGACTCACCATGGAGTCCTTAGCATTATTAAAATAATTTTTTTGTTTTGAATAGTTTAAGGATCCTAATCCAAAAGGTACATCCATGGTGTTTTCCAATTTAGAGTCTTTAGGAATTAAAAAATAATAATTTTTTTATAAAAGTGAAATTAAATTTTTTTATTTATTGCATGATGAAATAGAAAGATACAACATTTATTAATCTTCAATCACCAAATTTGTTCCAAATATTTTCAATTAAATCATTTTTTCAATTGTTGATGTAAACGCTTATCGTGAACATCATCCCGAATGCCGAGCAGATTATGGATATTTGTAGGCCTCTCGGTATCCACCCGTGAACTTCTGTTGTTGTCTCCTTCTTCAAATTCATATAGATCGTACCGAATGTATCCATCTCGTTCGTTTTCGACTATCATATTGTGTAGTATGATACATGCTCGCATAATGTTCCCTATCTTTTCTTTGTCCAATGAAAGAGCCGGATTCTTCACAATCGCAAATCGAGCTTGCAATACTCCAAAAGCCCGTTCCACGTCTTTTCTGGTTGCTTCTTGAATTCTAGCAAATAACTCTGCTTTAGGACCTTGAGGGTGCGAGATAAATTGGATAAATGTTGACCATTTGGGATATATACCGTCTGTGAGGTAGTACGCCAACTTATACTTGTGTCCGTTGACCATGTACTCTAACCTGGAGGCCTTGGAAAATGTCATCAAAAACAGGAGACCGATCGAGGACATTAATATCGTTTAAGGTACCTGGATAACCAAAAAAAACGTGTCATATCCAAAGATCTTGTGAAACCACAGCCTCTAAAACAATTGTCGGTTTTCCTAATCTACGTGCATACTATCCTTTCCAAGCGGTTGGACAATTCTTCCACTCCCAATGCATACAGTCAATGCTTCCTACCATCCCAGGAAACCCGCGTTTGTCTCACATATCGAGCAGTCGTTGAAGATCCTCTGGTGTGGGTCTTCGTAGATACTCATCTCCAAATAACTGTATTATTCTGTCAGTGAAATGGTGTAAACACGAAAGTGTCGTGCTTTCACCAAGTCGGAGATATTCGTCTACCGTGTCAGCCGCAGTACCATAAGCAAGCAGGCGAATAGCTGCTGTACATTTTTGTAGTGGAGAAAGACCAAACCTCCCGGTTGCATCTCTTCTTTGTCGAAAGAATGGAACGTTCTCTGAGAGGCCATGGACAAGACGCAAGAATAAATCCTTATTCATACGGAAACGACGTCTGAATAAATGTGTCGAGAATATCAAATCTTCGGTGAAGTAGTCATCCCATAAGCGGTTGTGTCCCGCATCACGGTTTCGTTCTATATAAGCATGTTTCCTTTGCTTACTGGTTTGGGCCTCCACTATGTCGTTGTATGTATCTTCCAAGATATCGTCGAAAATTTCGTTCAATCTTTCTTCGACTTCATCAGACGAAGATGATGACATTTTTAGGTATCCTCCTTGAAAAAAATATTAAACAAAAATAGTTCCAAATTTTAGTAAAAAAATTTAGTTCTTTATTTTTTGTGAAGAACTTTAGTTCTATATTTTACTAAAGAATTTATCTATACAAGAGTTTATCCAAAAAATAATATTATAGTAATCCATGAAAATATATAAACTGGCCAAATGATTCAATGAAATATTTTTTTTTTTTAAATGTCTATTTGTTTCAAATATTCTATAGCAATTATATATTCATTTTTTTTTAACAATTGTATAGTTACTGAGACTATTGCCACCAGAAATTGTAATTTGAATCAATTATTTCATTTTAGACAGATGTTGGGCTTTAGTTAGAGACATAAAAATATATATGACAATGTAGATGTTTATATGTGCAAATCACTTCACATATCTCGACTAGTTTCTGTACGAGATTGGTAAACAAGAAGTGATAGTAGTTACCTATTTAAGTGAAGCAGTACTTCTTGATTACAACTTGTAGCAACTGGTAAACGAGAAGTGATAGTAGCAAAAGCTTACAACAACTTGATAGCNATTATATTATTTTATACAATGTTAATTTCTAAACAATAATATTTTGTATAATTTCTTGAAAGATAAAACAGAACTAGGTTTCTACCTGCAAACCACTGGGAGCTCTTCAGGGGTTGGGGGATCAGGAGACATGTAACAGGCGAAACTGTCTCTCCAGTTAACGCATGCAGTAGAACTATACAGATCAAAGTTACTATTGTAGACAAATTTATTGGTGGCTTCACGCGAGAAGTAAGACTTCTTAACCTCGAGATCTTGCTCAAAAAACCTTCGAACTCCATCTCTCATCTCTTCAAGAACGCTTAAAGGAACACCATGGTTCACCACCTGAAAAAAACCCCACTTCTCTGCCGCATCTTTGATCTTCTCAACGGCACGTGGACGTGACACGTGGACGTCTGCGAAGTCGATGATAGGGATTGCGAGATCCGAGGAAGAAAGAGAGGGTTTCTTATCCGATAAGGTACCTTGAGGGACACGGAAGATACGAGGAACCTCGGTGATGTGAGCATCAACGAGACCTTTCACACCTTCTTTAGTCTCGTCGAAAGCTTTGCGCTCACTGTATGAGTCGAAGTCTTTGCTCTCCATTTTTTTTGTTCTTTAACCTGATTCAAGATTTCTCACAAAGGCTTGCGTTCTATATAGGACGAAAAAAAGAAGAACGTTCTGGATCTTGATATGACTAAGAGTAGAAAGAAAAATGGTTAATGGGTTTGTTCTTGTGGTCAGTAAGTGATTGAGGGAGTGTCTTTTTTATATAACATTTTGGTCGAGGTGAAGAAAAGATAGGTCTCTTTGGTGCATGGGACCGACAATGACCATTGATGACATTATCCGTTTTGGTTGATGATGACTGTAAATGATGTCATCATTAACATTCACAACTAGTTTATGCTGACGTCAACAAAACTCAGAAAACATCAACCTCAAATGAAGTGTTCTCGTAAGTTACGTCCGAGTCCGAGTCCGATTGGTAAGAGCATCATGAATGGAGGGGTTTTTAGGATGGAGTTCTAATCAGAATATAAAAAACCGTCTCTTAACTTTTAACGAAAAAAACTAAGAATCGACTCTTAAATAAGATATTTAAAAACTGATTTTTAGCTTTTGTAGTTAAAAGTTAAGAGACGATTTCTTATATTACACTACGAATTTCACCATAAGAACTTTCCATGCTCTAATAGGTTTGTAAAGTTTCTTACGAAAGAAAGATTAAAAGGAGAAACAAATAGTGATAAGAAATAAAGGTGAAAAACATAAAATGCCACATCACATTCAGAATCGAGAAACAAAATCCATGTGTTATCGACAATATTATTTTTAGCATATCATTAAACAGATTAGTATCATCAACAAGAACTAGTCATTCAAATTATTGAATGATATTTATTATAATATAACGATATTATCTCTGCAAACTTCAATTCAATTCGTGTTTCGCTACCTTCGTTTTGTTCGTTTTTTGTTTTTGTTCACTCATTATTTGGTTGGTTTTATATTTGGCTCAGTTTCATGAATTATTTATTCATTTCTTTATCAATTATTAGTTATTTTCGATAGGTGGATAATCTAGTTTACATGCGAATTTGTTTTTCTATAAATTATAAAAAAATATAAAATCTAGTTTAGTTATATTTTAATTTAATTAATTTTATTTGGGATTTAGATTAGCAAATAATTTAATTAATTTTTTCAAATAATTAAAAAATATTTTTAGCATCTATCAGCCGATCACTCCAGATTGTAAGTGGAAGCTACTAAGTAAATGCACAAATATTGCAACAACGTCAACATTACCTCCTTGATGTGAATCGTTGACTTTCGATATGGATCACTACCAAGTTTGCAACAACATCAACACTACCTCCTTGTTGTGTGTCGTTGACTTTTGATATGGGTCGGTGATGTGTTTCACCAGTTTAACCATTGCAGTTAACTAGCTTTCATACTTTGACATTATCAAATTTTAAACATGAGACATTTTTATCAAGACAAGACACAAACATCAACTTCAATCTATCAATTTCGTAAGAGTAGTCAGATTCTCAACTCTATTCATTATTATACTTCACTTGAATGGATGATAAATGAAAATTCTAGAAGGAAGCTCGGATAAACAAAGGAAAAACTAATTGAAAAAGAAGGAATGCATCAGGTAATTTCGTTATCTTCAATAAATATCTTCAATAAACAAGATTTTACCTCATTTATTTAAATGAATGGATGGGAAGTGAAATCATAAGAATGACAAAATTGCGATGCAAAAGAAAAAGAGAAATCACGAGAAGCAAAGAAAAAGAAATTGGAGATGAAACAATTTATTAAGCAATTTTTGTTTTTCTTTACTCAATTTTTTTTTGTTTAATGTTTGGTTCATTTTACAAATGATAATTTAGATAGTGTGAATAATCTCGTTTACAGGTCAATTAACTTTCCCTCAGATTCTGGTTAGCAAATAACTTGTGATATAAATATTTTAGGATCAGTTAATATTATTAACCTTTTGTAATGTGCTAACCAGAACATGGCTATTAAATAAAACATTTGGTTTGGTATTAATTTAACCAGTTCGGTTTGGTTCGTTAGAGAGATATACATGCACAATAGAAAGTCTTCTTTTATGAACCCAAAAAAAAAGAAGTCTTCTTTCTCTTACTAAAAAAACAGAGGAACCGAACATAAGCTTCTACCGAGAAAGATATTTCCCCTCTCCGACGACAAAACAGGCCTACGACCCATCAGTGTCTGATTTGCTCATTGTTCACATTTGCCTGCTTTGCTTATGTATCCCTCACCGCTTTAATAAGGACACACAAAGGAGGTTTCGTTAATTCTATAGGAAAGAGTTACATTCAACCTATAAATAAACTAACTTCGTTCATTGAAGGGGTTTTAATAGAGTTAGCTCCCAAGAGACTGCGACGTCTCTGTTTCTAAGCATTTTTGTTTTTACAACTTTTCATCTTAGGATTTGTTATTAGGTTCAATGACTTTGGAGCTGACGGTGGTCCAGCAGCTAAAGAGTTGACTCCAAAGCTTCATCTGACCAAAGCACATCTCTCTTCATATCCTTTATGCTGTCTAGATATATGTTTCCTCTAACTTGGAGAATGAGTTTTTTTTTTAAAGGTGAAACAAGTGGTATGGGCAATTGTTGCTCTGAAAGGACTAGGAGGCTTACTCTTTGTTGTTGGCAACATCTTTGGTGCCTATCTTCTGGTTAGTACTCACTTCATTTCTGTTTACAATTATTCAAAGCTTGGTTGTTTTATTGACTCTTTATTTCTTAGGCTTTCTACTTGGTGGTTGTTAGTCCCATCTTATATGATTTCTACAACTATGGACCTGAGGACCGCCAATTCTCTCTTCTATTGACTGAGTTCTTGCAGGTTTTTGTCTAAACACTTTTCTTCTTTTTTTTTTTGAAAGAATGTTAAATTTATTCAAATCAAAAAAAACTTTTTTACAACAAGTGTGGCTTTGTTTCAGAGTTTGTGTAAGAGTAAACTGAATTTAGAAAACAACTTAACCCCTCACTAGCTTCTTGTATCAAACCAGACCTCTAAAGCTCTGGAGAACTTCCGACACCCTCCCATTTATCAATGAATTTTAGCAAAAATACCGATGACTGATGCGTCTCTCCATGTTTTCTACCATTTCTTTCTCGCCATATGGAATGGATAGAGCATTGAAACGCATATCTTAGAAGAAACATGTGAGTGGAGTTCCTTCCAGTTTCTGCCAACATGTTTAGAATGCAGAACCTATCCTCTGTGTAGCGAGATCCCAACAGCTTCCTTGTTAAACCCTTCCAAATCTGCTGAGCATAAGCACAACTGAAAAAAGGTGTTCTCGAGTTTCCAAATTCTCTCCACAACTAAACACTTCTCTTCATTTTCAAATTCTTTGCTTGCTTTTGCCATGGAAGTCTTGTTCTTTGAGCTGAACTTGCTCTTGAGTAAATAATGTTTAAAAACCATCTTTCAATGAGTCTCATTCTTTTGGATTATGATGTTTGATCGCAGAGTTTTGCGCACTGCTATTCTTTATCGGAGTGAAGAACTCTACGATGACGTCCTCCAAGCAGAACATTAACAAGAGGATACCCCCAAGCCTAAAGCTGCTTAAGAGTTGTTCTATTCTCTTCCACACACAGAGGCTTTAGAACAGCTTGTTATTTCTTCAAACATTGTTATTCCCTTACAAGTTTTGCTTCTTTTTCTACCGTAGAACTCTAGAATTAGCCAGATTTTGTATTTTTTTCCCTTCCATTTTTTATCATACAATTCTTTCCTGTGATTTTAAAATTAGTCGAGCAGGTATATTTTCTTGGTCCATCGGTTAGAACTTAGATGACATTTCCACAAAATATACGATCTTATCAAAATGATAGTATTTGATTTTTCCATGAAACATATTTCTATTTTACGAGAAATTTTATTTTATGTATATATTCCTATTTTATATTATGGTTGTAATCCAATGGACAAGCTTAATATGCGCGATTATAATATGATATCACATCAATAATTTTGTCGTATATGACCTGGGTTTTTGATAAAGGTTATTTCTAAATAATATAAACCGTTAATTAATTTTGTGATAATTATAATAAGAGACTGGCTAATTATTCAAAGACATATTATCTTTTTTTTAAAAACTAGAATGTGATTCTTTCCATTATATGTGGCACACAAAATCTGATAAATTAAATAGATAAAGAGATTTGGTTAGTCTAAAGTTGGTAAAGAAAAAAGTTATATTATCTCGTTGGTTTGAAGTTAATATGGTCTTTATTATTTTTTGTTTTGGAAATTTGCAATCAGTTCACAAATTTTAAAGGTTTTATCTCAAGTTAGGGGTCTGGATCTCAGAACATACAATTTCTTGTAAATTATAAAGATGTGAAGTTTTTTGTAAGTTTTAAAATGTTGTAACTTGTTAGCATAATAGTTACATTTTGGAGTCGTTATTCATAGAGTTGTTTATAATACTTCATATATTAAAGATAATTGATTATCATTTGTGACATAAATAGAGTTTAGACAAAGATAATTTGATTCGATCGGTAGTAATATAAAGAGGCTTACCAGCAATGTCAAAAACATACAAACTAATCGGATATTTTTAGAAACCAAAAATGAAAAGAGGAATAGAGAGAAGTTAGACTTATAATCCTTAAGGAGAATATAGTCAAACTTATAAATTTATAAGATATACTAGTCAAAAAGAAAAATACTTTAAATACTTAAAAAGAATAGGAAAAATAATCGTATAAGATTCGATAGTTTACCCAACATACAAGCCAAGCACACCTGAACACATCCCTCTATATATAACACATACAAGCNAAATGGCTAATTGATCCTGATCTACATAGTACAATATTGAAATAGGTGAAAACAAATTTGAACCATAGCCAACAAAAAACATTTCAAACATACTTTTTGCGATTTACCTGAAGTGGTCGTCTTATGAAAACATTATATGCAATTAAATACTTCCACAAACATTTCTGTAAATTACAAATAGAAATGAAAACACAAAAATACTGTTTACTACGTACAATAAAAATAATTGAATGATTACATTTTATATGTTGGTTTAACTTGAAATAAAATACATGATTACAACATGCTATTGTAAACACAGTTACACAGCCACCACTTGAGATATGCTAGGTCGGGTTATTATCCATACTTTACTTTCAGACCAGAACATGCAATCATGTTCCCTCATCTGATTTTGATGCAATCAGGTCCCACTATATGGTTTATGTCAATCATCTACTTCATTTTTGGAGTTCTTGGGGCTTACATCTTTTGGTATCGTCCTCTTTACAAAGCTATGGACATGATACATGAGTCAATGATACAATGTGTACACGTAATATGGAGAGCTGATAGTGCCCTGAAGTTTTACGGGGTAAGATATTGTATCCTCATTGGTAGATATCTTCTGCATTAGAGTTCTTTTGCGAAGCCACGATGTTTACACTGTCATGCACTTTTGTTTGGTTTCCTTCGGATTGATATTTATTTATTTCTGTTCCGGCAATGATAAATGAAAGTTATGATGATACCATACTATAATTACTATAATACTTCTTGTGATTTATGTTTAAATGCTATCTGAATAGCAAAAACACACCGTAAGTTGATGAGATCATTTTCTTTTCCCCTACGAAGTAGTGGTAGAATACTAGTATTTGAATAAAGAAGGATAAAAGGTCGTTTAATGATGTCAATCAAAATAACATCTTACTATTTTGCTAAACGTAAAATATGGATTCACGTACTTAAATAAATTGATATTTTGTTCTCTAAACCTAAGATAATTTTTTTTTCTCAAAAAAAAAACCTAAGATAATTTTGTCTTTTTGATATAACGATTCACCACTTATCAGTGTTATTTCTATATTTTCTCCTAATAGCTATTTCGTCTAACGTCTACTGGTAAGCTCTAGCACAACTAACAGACGCGTGTATGAAAAGGCACGCCTCGTGGGAATTGGAAAATATTGTTAGAAGTTATAACAATATTGCTGTTTTCTTTTTATTATGGGGTATATAACAAATCAACTTGTATCACTAATTACTACATCGTTGGAGATAACTTCGGTATTATTATCCTAAACATATACTGGTTTTTGGAATTGGTTATATATCTCGTTAGTAGGCACGAAACTAACTTCCTTCCATAACTTTCCGTTTCCTTCTGTAAATATATAAAATGAAAAGAAAATGCAAGTGTCATCAAGAAACAAAAACCAATAGGAGTAAAAGAAGAAGAAAATAGAGAAATGTTAGAAGTAAATAATGTTGCCAAGAAAGCTATAGTTTGGTGCCTTGTGTTGCAAGCCCTTATAATTCAAGGAGACTCGATTGAAAGTGGAGATGTGAGTTTCTCTATAATGTTAAGAAACGAAATGTACGGCTTAAGACGTCCATTGGTTGTCTACCGGTGCAAGTCATCTGGAAAATCTCTCCGGTGGCACCAATCGTATAGGAAACAGGAGTTTACATGGGATTTTGAAGTCCCGCCATTTGGAAACGGCGTGGTCATTCACCAGTGCCACTTCATGTCGAGCCAAGGGACAGCGGATGTCATTATCAAGACGTTGTCGATGACATCGATCTTGTGCGGAGGACATGTGTGTAAATATGTTATTGGGCCGAACGGTATATATTTCGTTGGTTTTGAGACCTATTATCCGCACAATATTTTCTTAAGATTTGTGGAGTTGGTAAGGCCTGTTGTCAAGCTTGTTGAGCCATGGAAGGCGTGGTCACCGCGGCAGCTAAAAGAGTTTCGAGCGGAACGCAACCGCACCAGGTCAGAGGATGATGACTACATGGAAGACCACGATTAGGCATAGAACAAATAATTCCTGCAATGACACCAAATAGCAAAAATTAAAAAAAGAAAAGAAAAGAAAAGAGAGAAAACATGTTGAAGAATATAGGAATTAGTTTTCTTTATATGATATGTACAAGTTGATATGTAGTGTCTTTTTGTGTCTTAAGCTTTAACATAATCTGTCAACCAAAAAAAAAAAAATTCTTCATTCTGTAACATAATTTGGAAATGCTAGTCGCGTTTTATGTATTTGACATTTTTATTCTCCATATTCATGCATGTGGTGAACTAATTGTCTCGTCCTTTGTCTGGCCTGACTAGTTTGTGTTAAGGACGTATTTCACGTGCACATCGTCTAGTTGACCTTTTATGTAGATTTGAAGTTTTCCTTTTCTCACAAGTGTAAACCTTCTAGTTTGGGAAAAACAAAAATCTTTTTTTTTTCCTTTTGAGAAAGGGGGGAAAACAAAGACTTTTCTCAAGTGATTATCATATCAAACCAGGATGAGTTTACTTCAAAACAAAACCCTTCAAAAATAACGTAAAATTAACAGTCATTTTATTTAATTGATTTCCAAAATATGAATACTATTCGCTCTTGTGATCTCAAACTTAAAACGACATATTCTGTATATTATTGTCAGAGAAAAAAATCAAAAATGTTATAACTAAAAATGTGGATGTAGGAGAATGACTTGTTGTTTTCCTCCCCCTTGACCCGCGATTATGGTAGCCGTTACAAATCTAAAACTAGAAATTTATGTAAAAACACCATCAATATCCTAAAAATCAAAAATGGGTGAACAAGAAATAAAGAAGAAAGAACAAAAAAAAAATTACACATGGCATGGGGACAGAGGCCTGACAACGATTTCTAATGCCATAAAAATAATATTTATATTTTACAAAAATGTTTGCAATAAAATAACACAAACAATCATGCAAGAATACAAGTTAGAAAAATTACCAACAAAATATACAACTATATTTTTGGTACATATTTTCTTCAAATTGTACAAGTAAAAATTGATGCCCTAAACCAATGTTTAAATTTTCCTTCAAGTACTGGAACGGCTATGGATACTGGCGTGTGGACAAGCAGCTAGTTGTGTCGTGGGAGATGAAAGAGCAGTGTGGGGACAGGGACAAATGCACTTGAGTGGTTAAGAAGGACGGACTATACTTGAGACATGGAAGACTATATTTTTAGTAACAAGTACACGGTAACGAGAGGTGGAATGAGTATGTTCAACATGATGTATTGTCCTCCAGAAAGCTTGCAGCTAATTAGCTATGCGGCGATGTTGTTCAGTATGAAGATTGTAACAATGTCGTGATTTTCGTATCGGTATGTTGTTATTCGTGTTAATAAAACTAAATTAATGTGTAACTTTATAAATGGTGAATGTGAGAAAGAACGTATATATAGTTTATGCATGTCATCATCGATGAACCTTGAGAGTTTAAGACAAGACATTGTGCGTCTCTGATTTGGAAGTGATAATAATTCTGTTTTTAATACTTAACTAATAAGGTGTAAATTTGATTAATGTTGTGGATTCATTGTTAAAGATACAAAACTATCCTATAATAATATATATATATATATCATTCATTTAAACATAACGTTCTAGACTTTTCAGCCTATGTGATAAACAATCTCAAAGAGGATGATGACAATTGTGGTCAAAGTTTCTGAGAGACAGCACATATTGTTATTCAACTTTTGCGATTTGCTTTCTGTTTTATAACCAAAAATAGATGAAAATACCTTCTAGTATTTCTAAATATGGCAGCGGCAGCAGTAACGGTCTAGCTAGTTGTCATCTAATGGACATTTATATATAGGTCACACCTTCACCTGTTCAAATATGTTCCATAAGCACCAAGACTCGACGATAAATCAACATTCAAGAAAACATAGCAAACGACTAATCCAAATGGCAAGAAACCAAGGCTTGTGGCTCTTCGTGGCGGCGGTTGTGGCCGTAGCATTGTTACCCGCACCGACAATGGCGGGTCGTCTAGAGCTAAGGAACGAGATCGAAGGGGTCGCCGTCCGGAAAGCGAAGCTGTCCATGCGGTGCTGGTCGAACGAGGACGACCTCGGGTGGGACGTGATAAAGCCAATGGAGTCACGGCTGTGGAAGTTCACGACAATGAACATGTGGCCGTTTCAGAAGACTGAGTTTCGGTGCCAGTTTCGAAGCGGGTTTGGAACAACGAACCAAGAAGTGGTGACAGTGTTCTCTGTCAAAAGCGGGTTTCGGAGGGAGTGCGGATTCTTAGGAGATGAGTGCACTTGGGTAGCGAAGAGAGATGGGTTCTATCTGAGGAAGGTCATAAAGGACAAGGATGATACTAAGACCTTTGTTGATATCCTCAAAAGCAAATGGGTTTGGAAATGGTGATTTTTTAAAATATTTTGTACATTTCTTTTATCAAACAACATTCATTATACGGTTAAATCCATACATACATGACCGGTCCTAAAATTTATAAGACTTGAAATAATTATGGATTACAAACTAAATGACTAATATTTTTTTCGTAAACTGAACGTATGCTTAAGCCAAGTTTGGTCGGTCGGAAAACTATTCCAATAAATTATTTATTCAATCATATATGGTTTACATGGGAAAATACAATACTTCTGGTTCCAACTTTTTCTGCTAATGAATCCGAATATATGTTCCGATTCTTGAAAAAATAAGTTACGCTCAAACTCTAAAAATTATCATTAAATCAAAATAAAACTATTTCTGAGATGAATACTAGCCCGTCGACTATATTTGTAGTCATATGTATTAGAGCAAACCCATTATTTGGGTCTTCTCAGCTCAAGCCCACATCTGAATCAAAGTTCACAAGTGAGCAGAAGTCTAAAACTGAAGAAACACTTCAACGGTCTTCTGCAACACAGCTGGAGAAAGCACATGAAATGTACGGGAAGAAGAAGATGTCTACAGCTCAGCTGGTACATCTTCTTCTTCCCGTACACTTCATGTGCTTTCTCCAGGTGTGTTGCAGAAGACCGTTGAAGTGTTTCTTCAGTTTTGGGCTTCTGCTCACTTGTGGGCTTTGATTCAGATGTGGGCTTGAGCTGAGAAGACCCAAATAATGGGTTTGCTCTAATAATATGCACCAAATGATCAAATATATATTAGTTAATACGGGTGCAATTTTAGAGACTAAGGAGAGTTTATTGTACTAAGGATTTGAGACAATTCTGGTTTTTGTTCAANAAATACTTTAAATACTTAAAAAGAATAGGAAAAATAATCGTATAAGATTCGATAGTTTACCCAACATACAAGCCAAGCACACCTGAACACATCCCTCTATATATAACACATACAAGCCAAGCACACCTCTAAAGATAAACCCACCCGTAGCAAATTGGAAAGTCGTTATTCCTCTTTTATCACCTAGGATTAGAGCTATGGGAAAGGAACTCGGTGTTTCTGTGGAGGTAATCAACTAGTTCTGGAATATATAAGCATCAAGCTATGCCAGATGAAGAAGTACCCCAATAGAACATACTATCCGATATCCATAAGGCCTTAATTCACTTAAAATAAATAATAAAAAAACTGAGGCACGATAATAAGAGTATATGTTGAAAACACCTTTCCACCTAAAAGTTGACAAACCATTGCATATTAGAAGTGAATTTTGATTTTTTAATATAAAATCTATAAAATCTAAAATCCAGTTTAATTATATTTGAATTTAATTAAATTCCCATGGGATTTTTGTTAGCAAATAATTTAATTAAAAATATTCCAAGAATATTTTAGGTTTTACAGATTACAAACTGAACGTGGAAGCTGGTAAGTAAATGCACAAGTATTGTTGTTACTACTTGTTTAGAACAACCTTATCAATGAAGTTCTCTTTAGAGAAACCTTATCAATGAGGTTCTCATTACTTCATCAACATTACCAAATTTCAAACATAAAACACTAGTCAATTTCACAAATACTAGTCAGATTCTCTAACTCTTTTCTTTTGGCAGATGAGTAACAGAAACCGTCCAAGTCCTTATGACATAAACCGTCCTAGTCCTTATGACAGAAACTTGTTATTGTTGATCTTATCTATTTAATAATCAGACAAGCCAAACAACACTGCATTGTAGGTTCTTGTTGGATAGATAACAAGATACAAAATAAATAAAAAACTAAAAATAAGGTTTGAAAGAGAAAATGCAAGTTAAAAGAGATATGTGTTTTCTGTGCATATCATAGAGACACTTGTGCCATGGAATTTATCCTTAATTTTGCTTTCTTTTCCTTGACATCCTTTATCTTCTTCTCCAACCAACCAACCTTAAGTCCACAACTAACAAAAAATGCAAATTAGTGAATGATTTCAGTTTCAGCTATCGTTTTTTCCTAACAAAACTGTATTATGGCGGTTATCTTGTGTTGATTAGTTTCCTCTCGTGTGTTCTGTTATAGAAAAATACAACTAAAAAGCGGTTGGAGTATGATGCTTTTCTCTTGGAGCATCCCTCCACTACGAGAAATGGATTGAATATGCAAATGCTGAGAATAGTTTGGGGTCAAGGGGTAAGGCATATAACGTGTATGAAAGAACCCTTGAGATACTCACACATTCGGTTGATCTCTGTGTACATTATTGCAAATAGTCCATCAACAGTAATTGGCCTCATGACGACATTAGAAGCCTCTTTACTCGAGCTACACTTATAGTACGCATCTCCGCTGTGGAGCATTGTAATTAAATCACTTTTATTATGCCGATACGTGAGAGTCTCTGAAGTTGGGCCAGATAAGTAGCTTACATGTTTTCATATTATAGTTTGATATTTTTTAATAAGATCAACAACATAAGCTTACCTAGAAACAGCCAAAACACTCGATATGAAAGTTACAAACAAAGAGAAACCGGTGGCCATCATATCAAATCCATAACCCCATTATTCTTTTGAGGACTACTTGCTTGCTGCAGCTGAGTTCTGTAGTGATAACGGAAACTAGATATGCATTATCATGTTTTCATCAACACAACCTCCTTCAATACCACATTCTTTCAAAATCATATTGTGATTTCATTAATATTTTTACTTGATCTCTAAATAAGTAAGATGCACAAGTATTGCAACGACGTTGTTACTACTTTTTT
Source organism: Brassica cretica (assembly GCA_003260655.2). NCBI lineage: Eukaryota > Viridiplantae > Streptophyta > Magnoliopsida > Brassicales > Brassicaceae > Brassica > Brassica cretica. The sequence continues at coordinate 27,442,184 of QGKV02002055.1, forward strand.
AGAACAACCTTATCAATGAAGTTCTCTTTAGAGAAACCTTATCAATAAGGTTCTCATTACTTCATCAACATTACCAAATTTCAAACATAAAAGACATTTTTGAAGACAAGAAATGAAAGAAACAAATGTAACTATGCAACCAAACCGAACATGAATTTGAGTTTATCAATTTCACAAAAACTAGTCAGATTCTCTAACTATTTTCTTTTGGCAGATGAGTAACAGAAACCGTCCTAGTCCGTATGACAGAAACTGTTCTTGTTGATCTTATCTACTTAATAATCAGCCAAGCCAAGCAACTTTCATTGTAGGTTTTTTAATCACTTATGTTTTGTTGTGTGTTCATCACAGTATTCAATCAACATAAATCATATATTTCAGATGAAAGATGCTTTAAAGGTTCTCAAGCCCTTGCTCAATGGCGGAAACGATGACAGATTTCTTTCACAAGCCTGCTTGGTTCTCTTCCGGCGTTTAGATGGTGGCCCAGCTGACATGATTGATGATATGGTTAGTGAAGATGTCTTTCCACTAGTGGTGCAACTTTTGGGGTTAGTTCTTGTTTTTCTTTTTCTACTGTTAGTGTTTTCATCTCTATATAATTCACACTGACTAATTTATTTTTGTTCAAGGCACTCATCTTCCTCGGTTCTCCCTAACGTCAGTAGAGTCGTTGGAAACATAGTGAAGTGTGTTGAATCTTCTTCACAGGTAAGAAGAGTGATTCTTTATGTTTTGTGTTTTTGCTTTACTATTTTGACAACAATTTTGTTTGTTTGTTTATTTTGCAGTTTATCACTGACAGTGATGTGCTTACGAGACTCTACTAGTTGCTTGCAAGAGATGACACAGAAGGTATCCAAAAGGGAGTTTGTTGGATAATTTAGAGACTAACTGATGGGAAAGGAGCTCCGATAGAGGTATTAACCTTTTTCTGCCATAATTGACAAGAAGACAGAGTTGTTCACAAAAAAATATTAGTGACTGTTTTTAATCATGTACAATTGTACATGATGTGCTTGGGACTGAGATATATAACAAGGCTGTTAATGTCTTGAAGATGTTTTGGGATGAAGATGAGAAAAAGCAGAACATAGCGGGTATGTTATTCGGTAGTAACTAGTCGTCAGCTTCAAACGAAAATACTTTGGCTCTTGTGACATGAGACTATCTTTTGTTAATAAAATGTCTATCAACTTAGTAGCTTTTGTTATTGTCGTCTGAATTTGAAGTATAACATTTGATCTTGTGACGTGAGACTATCTTTTGTTATTAAAATGTCTATCAACTTAGTAGCTTTTGTTATTGTCGTCAGAATCATTTGAAGTATAACATTTGATCCTGTCAATTAATTAAATCATTTTTCTCTGAAGTTGGGCCAGATAAGTAGCTTACCTGCTTTCATATTATAGTTTGATCTTTTTTAATAAGATCAACAACATAAGCTTACCTAGAAACAACAAAAACACTCGACATGAAAGTTACAAACAAAGAGAAACCGGTGGCTATCATATCAAATCCATAACCCCCTTATTCTTTTGAGGACTACTTGCTTGCTGCAGCTGAGTTCTGCAGTGATAAAATAAACTAGATATGCATTATCCTGTTTTCATCAACACAACCTCCTTCAATACACATTCTTTCAACATCATATTGTGAATTTATTAATATTTTTACTTGATCTCTAAATAAGCAAGATGCACAGATCTTCCGAGGTGGTCTTTCCTCGAGGAATCTGACCTATGGTGTGAAGATAACAGACATATCAGCATGATATCTGCAAAAACTTGCTGAAGCCTCCTAATACTGTCTCCATACAGACATTACTTCTTCCTTGGTTTCATTTGTTACACGAACGCTCTTTCCGTTATTCTTCATCATTACTTAACACTTGTTTAAGCTGAACTCTTTTATTTTAAGATCCAAGCACCTGCACATAAGTAAAAAAAAAATGAGAATCTAAAAGAGAGAACCAAAGACTTTCATTGTTGCATACTCTTCAATGATGCTTTTGACTCATAGCGGCATACTGAATCCCCAAGAGCTCTAAGACACCCAGCTGTCATGCAAGCTATCAGTGCTCAAACCAGTTGAATCGGTGTGGTACTCAGAGACAACCAAGAAGCTATCTCTTGTCTTTATTACAAGAGAGCTGCTCCATCACATTTCACTTGGGGCTCTGTGAGACAAAACCTAGAGGAGCATATCGCACAAGAGTGTCTGTGTGCACAAAATGTTCTTCTCCACAATCTGAGCTTGAAACTCACAAGCATACCTGAGAGGAAAGGGGACTAACCACCAAAACCCATAGTCTCTTTCTCTTTTGAGGTGTAGTAGAATCAGGTGCATCCTCCCCGTTAACTACAACCGCCATAACTAGAGATGCTATTGAGGTGCTCTAAGGGTGGAGCCACACAAGGTAAAGATCAAAGGAAAGCTTCTCATCTTCTCCACAACTGGGCCAGTTACGCGTACGTACTGAGGTTGAGTAATCAAAGGAACTGCCTGACTCCTCAAAATCAGCATGGAGCTTTCCATCAGCATTGGTCTGCACAATGATCCTAGCGCTGTGCCTCGAGCCTTCAGAGGACTGACATGCCCTAGACCACACTACTCTCAACTCTACAACGCTATCTTCAGGAGTGTAATATGAGTTTTAGGTTAGGTTGGGCTAAAAGATTTAAAAAAAGGAAGAATACAGGGGTTTTAAACTAATTAATAAGAAATATTTTCTTTGAATGCAAAGAAAAGAAAGCGCCTCTATCTCTTTTAATTTGCATTTTCTATTTTAAACTTTGTTTTAGTATTTTTTTTTCTATTTTTTGGAACCTGAGAAACTTCAACAGATTCTCTCTCTGTCTATTGCTACTTCCTGGCTTTGGTCCTATAAACAACAACACTAGCTCTTTCTTGTTCTGCAAGAGAGTCTCTGTTTCTCATGCCTTGTCTCAGTCTAGGCTACATGGATTGGATTGGTCTCAGTCAGACTCCTAAAATTACATTCATGGTCAAAGATTAGGGTCAGAAACTCTGTTCCTCAAGCTTTCTCTCATACACCAGGGACTTAACCCTTGCCTTCTGAACCTTTCATGATCCAAACATCCTGCATCAAGAATTAAAACCCATAAGTAAGACAGTATCAGCTGTGATATCGTCTCTTACTTTCCCTCGTAGCCTACGAGCAGACCCCTGCTTTTCTATGTTGGCTGATCTCTGTGTTGTAATTCTCCGTTCTCAGGTTTGAAACTCTCATTCTCAAAGTCCAAGGCTCTTCTACAAGCCTTCTTGGCATGAGTTGAAGCTTGATCAAATCAATTGCTTCTTTCAGCTAATCCGATCCATTAGAATGTGACCTTGTCATATTATTTTCACAATTGGTCTTTCTTATTTGTTTGTTGCTTATTTTTCTTTCCTTTTATAGTTGAAGTGTAGAGAGAGCTTTGACGGGGGAAATAAAGAGTTCATAGTGGGGAATGGCAGAGACTTTTGATGAGGATTCTGGAGTGGGAAGATCAGTAGAGGAGAGTACAAATGGACAATACAGTCTATCAGGAGAAGCACTCTCTCAGTGGAGGTGTTCTACTCAAGTGGATAATGGTACGTGTTTTTTGTTGCAATCTTTTTTCTTTGTCTAGTGTTCCCACTCTGTAAGGACTTGGTTGTGGCCATCATCAAAATGAATTTCTTCATAAGTTGTACAAAGTATATATATATTCCTATTTTATAGTATGGTTGTAATCCAATGGACAAGCTTAGTATGCGTGATTATAATATGATATCACATCAATAAATTTGTCGTATATGACCTGGATTTTTGATAAAGGTTTTCTCTAAATAATATAAACCGTTAATTAATTTTGTGATAATTATAATAAGAGACTGGCTAATTATTCAAAGACATATTATCTTTTTTTTTAACTAGAATGTGATTCTTTCCATTATATGTGGCACACAAAATCTCATAAAATTAAGTAGATTTGGTTAGTCTAAAGTTGGTATAGAAAAAAGTTATATTATCTCGTTGGTTTGAAGTTAATATGGTCTATTATTTTTTGTTTTGAAAATTTGCAATCAGTTCAAAAATTTAAAAGGTTTTATCTCAAGTTAGGGGGGGGGGTCTGAATCTCAGAACATGCAATTTCTTGTAAATTATTAAGATGTGAAGTTTTTTTGTAAGTTTCAAAATGTTGTAGCTTGTTAGCATAATAGTTACATTTTGGTTACATTCTAATGGATCGGATTAGCTGAAAGACCAATTGTGAAAGACCAATTGTGAAAATGATATGACAAGGTTACATTCTAATGAATCGGATTAGCTGACAAGTATTACAAATTAAAGATAATTTGAAGTATATCAATTATCTTTAGAATATGAAGTATTACAAATTATAGTTGAATTATCTTTTGTAATACTTCATATACTAAAGATAATTGATTATCATTTGTAACATAAATAGAGATTAGACAACTATAATTTGNCCTCTCACTCCTAACCATCATCATTTCCACATGGAGCCGGAGACTCCTCTTGCTTATGGGAAAGAAACTGGTTTAGACGTGGTTGGAGAAACCTCTAGTTATAACTTAACTAGAGGAGGAAGACCAATAAAACCAACACAAAAGGTTTATGAAATGGAATGGACAAATGTTAGAGGAAGGGGTAAAAAAGTCGACGTGGCCGAGGAAACCATTTCCACTAGTTTGGTCTTTCTTTTCTTTCCTATTAGGTGTCATTTGTGAACCCTTCACTCGGGTTGTGCTAAAACCCTCCTCTTGTTGCAAACTTTCCCAAACTTTTGAGTGAAAATTCATACTTGTATCATTTATGTATTTTAATATGAAAGTTTTTTACAAAAAAAAAAAAAGAGTAAGATAGTGACTCGATATCCATGAGAGCTCCAAAAAGCACTACCGAAAAAGCTCCACCGAATATGACTTCGAAACAAATTTGTGTTTGGGCTGGTTCGATACGTACATGCATATCTATAAATGCTTTTTCTGCCGACCACATATGTATAAACATATAAATATAATTGATTATGTAGCGTATACATATATAATTTATATGCAATAAGTATGTGTTTTTTACCTTTACCTTTTGATAAAAGATGCAATAATATGTGACGTCGCTACTGGCTCCTTATTGTGTGAGGTTAGAGCATCTCCAATGGACTGTCTACGAAAGTTCTATCTCCTGGTTCTAAGTAATTATATACTCAATATTAAATTAAAAAGAGAAAAAATAGATAGATATAGTTCTAAAAATAATAGGTGTCACTTTCTAATAGGATAGTATTTTAAAGAAGAAAAAAATTAAACCCAATTGTTCTCTCTCTTTAGTGGATTGAAAGAAGATGAATTGAAAGAAGAAAGCTTGAAACTTAAAATCTTTAATTGGTTCTACCATTGGAAGGGTTAAATTAAACAAGTATCTAAATTTTTTAAGAGTTATTCTAGTGTTCACCCCTAGGGTAAACCTATAACCAATAAGATTTCTATATTTCAAATTCGATATCTTTTAAAAAATGAAACTAAATATTGTCAAGTTATATTATGTTTTTTAAATAAAAAAAAGTAAAAAAGATAGTAGTTACATGAAAAAAAATTAAAAAAAATATTTTTAATGTCGACAGCAAAACACTAAACCCTAAATCCTAATCCCTAAACCCTAAATCCTAAATCCTAAACCATTGGGTAAACCCTAAACTCTTGGGTAAACTATAAACCCTTGGATAAATCTTAAACTCTAAATAAAAAAAACTAAAGCCCTATACCCTAAACCCTAAATCCTAAACCCTAAACCCTTGAGTGTTTTAGTGTTTAGTGATTTTGATTTTGAGTTTAGGATCTATCCTAGAATTTAGGATATACCCAAGGGTTTAGGGTTCAGGATTCAGGATTTAGGGTTTAGGGATTAGGGATTATGATTTAGGGTTTAATATTTTTCTGACGACGTTAAAAATATTTTTTTTTGTAATTACTACTATTTTTTATTTATTTCTTTTTATCTTTTAATTTTAAAAACATAATATAATTTGACAATATTTTGTTTCGTTTTTTAAAAGATATCGAATATGAAATAACACAATCTTATTGGTTGGTGAATCTAGAGGTTCACCCTAAAAGTGAACCCAAGAATAAGTCAATTTTTAATTTGATTATTTTCAATTAAAAAATTGATTTAGAACTCTAAGACCATATCTACTGTTGGAGATGATCTTAGCTTTCGATATGGATACGTAAGATGATTTACCAGTTTAATCATAGTTGTCAATTTGTGGTTGGATTTTTAGAGTATTCTCTACCCATATGTCAGAATATTTCTTTAACTCTCTCAAATGACAAGGGTTAAAAATTTGAGAGAGAGAGAGTAGTAAAACAGTGCCTTATGGGTTGTAAAATGTGAAAAAGTTAACTACCTATTACCTATCATGTAAGCAAAGGGAATGGGTTCAGACGTGTTTACATGTTAGATAACAGAATTAGAAGTTCAATGTGTCCGGCGATATTTTTTTCCTGTTATTGTCCCAACGATGTCGTTAAATGCGTAAAGGAAGAAAACTAGTTACACCTTATTAGCTCGTTTGTAAAATATTGATAATTTAGATTAGCTATCTTTAAACAGGTAATCATATGGGATCGAACTGGACTCGCTAGCTGGACTTTTCAAAACTTCAAAGAATGCATATATATTATCTACGTGTAAAAATACTACTGATTTTCAGATCCAAATATAAACAAGTTAAGGTATACTATTTGTCTAAAAACAGAAATATAATATTGCAAGAAGATTTGTTTCTTAATAAAGTAAATATTTCTTTCACTCAAATATATACCATCTTAAATCATAAAACTTTTTACAATTTCATATCATAAATATTTCTTCTAATATACATTTATTCTGAACTAAAAAATGCAACAAAAAATAGATTTGTGAAGCAAAACTAAACTAAATTTGTTATGAATTATTTAATTACGAGTTGAATATAGTAGTAATCAAACAAAAAAATCCAATTAAAAATTAATGTAATTTTTTTCAACTATAACATAAATCAAAATAATTAAGAGTTACTAATCTCTTAAGAGAGTTTTATTCCTCTGTGTGTTATGTCCATGAGCTGTTTCGTGCGACCTCTCTCTCTCTCTCTCTCTCTCTATTCCTATTTATCTCTCTCTCTTCCTCCCGTCGTCATCTTTGGTTTCTCTCGAGCTGCCATTAACCTATTCAAAGGAATAAGCCTCTCTCTTCCACCATCACAGGTTCGCTTCGATCTACACGATCACCCCCTTTAAGCCCCCCTCCGATATTCATTTCCTTGTTAGGTTCCTATATAACAAACAGTCTATTGATTTTTCTCTAACCCGAGAGAGCTGTTTTTCGATCGTTGATTTCATCTTGGGTTTGGTTTAGGTTTCCGATTTCTAGATGAAATTGGGCGGTTTGTTTGGAGATTGTAGTTGATAAATAAATCAAATATTGGATTATTGTTGTTGTTCAAATCTTAATTTTGAGATTGGAGTTTAGGGTTTATTGCCCCTCTTTGATTATCTCATGTGAGGTTTAATGGCTTGGATTCATTTTTATAACTGAATTAAAGTTTGAGAGAGAGCCCAGATCGCTCAATATGATCCCAATTGTACTCAAGAGGCAGATGATCACTATTATTGATCAAATCAATTGCTTGATTCAGCTAGTTTGATTCATTAGAGTGTAAACTTGCCTTGGCATATTGTTTTAACAATTGGTCTTATTAGTTTTTTTTTTTTTTTTTT